>DWAJ01006605.1:0-10206 GCA_018238005.1 Eurema mandarina | reverse complement strand
ACCTATAATGTGCATGCGTGAAGATGATGGAAAGAAACAAAAGGAAGGCTAAAAGGAGTTTTCAAAGCAAACGTGACTCGAGTGAGATGACGTCATACTTGAGGGGAGACCGGTGTGCGTTTGTAATGACACTGTTGAATTGATGGAGGTGGAAAATTACGTACGTAGCCGCTTCTGTTGTATCTATGTCTCGTTGTAATTCAACTAGCACTATTATAACGGGTAAACAGTAAGAACTCTTTTATATGAACGAATTATTTGAGAAACAATATTATTCATTGTTCATAATTAATATAACACCGGTTTTTTACGTTGTCCGTGTAACTTTTTGTCCGCGAATTCCCATACCAACTTTTATTCTGTATTTCCAGTTATTTAAATAATCTTATTTATATCATAGTATAGATAGCAGTGCCCTGTACGGTTGCCGGCTTACCTTTTTTCTGGTGGCATTACCAAGGTTAAGACACACGACCTCGGACCAGTACGAGTTGGACTCACCTTACGAAGATTACGTACATAAAGTTAATAATTAAATTCCAATGTGCACATGAGATTAGACCGGTGTTTAATGACAAGAGTAAGCGCCGGTGGCAAAAAAATATAAATGAATCACCAAGATTCATGATGGTTTATATGACTTTGGATGTATAGAACTCCTCGACATAGAAAAAATTGAGACCTAATAGTCGGCTAGTCAATTGAACGATGGGTCACGGATATTCCCTTTGGTTAAGAGGAAAGTTACACTCCCTAACTTCCACAGAATTACCAGATGTTAAAGTCCAAATAATTTATAGATCGTTTGAGAAATCTCACTATTTGTAAATTGCCATTATTTTATAACAAAAATAACAATCTCTACAAAGTTTTATAATGCGAAAAATAGAACAAATATGTGGAATCTGGTCTTGATTTTATCTCCACAAACTCTTTAATACAAATTATTCAAAAAGAAAACACAGTCCCAGTATTTACAGCGTCTCAGGGCCAATACAGAAGGTGATTTGTTTACTGTAGAAAAACTTAATTTATTTGTTAATACATTTTGTATTCATTCAGCCATCGATACTAATATAAAATCGATGCGAATATTTTTATTTATTGAAAATACTAAACTGACCCACAAGGACGCGGTTTCTTAGGGCACTTTAGCGCGCGAGCAAAACCAGAGCATAGAGTCAGTATCCATCATTCCCCAGCCTCCCGCAGTTGCGATAGTGCGGTATATAGGCACGTTTCACGGTAACAAAGGGTGATTGCGACCGGTGGAAACAAGGCTTTCACTTTGTTCGTGTTCGTGTGTCTTTATGTACAATTAATGTACGGTGCTCTGCTACGATGGATGTTGCGAGATTATTTTTGCTTTACCAGTATATTGCTTGCGAGTGATAAGGCCCTTTACGCCTAGGTTTAATTGATGTGTGTAGTTTTTAAGTTCCTCAGACTTGGGACTTTGGTCCACACTAGTCTTGAAGTGTCAAAAAGATATCGAATTGAGAGGTCTCCTCCTTTTTTGAATTCGGTTAAAAATTACGTGTCTTTAACTGTCTATTGCCTTGAATTGGACCTTTTCTCTATGAAAATAATTTCGGGTATATAATCAAGTATTTGTTAAGAATGTGCCAATTACTTATATTTTAATAACAATTACGATTGAGTATTCTATCTCTCTAAATTTTCGCTTAATAAATTTTCTATGACTTACTAACCAAAAACTTATTAATATAAAACATATCTAGATTTACCCAAACCCATATCTAAGGCAAGATCTAGTCCTACATATAATTACATACTCGCTTCAATAGCAATAGTATTTCCGGACATAATGCGACGAGACAAATGGCCGATTCTTTCAGCAAATTGCAAGCACATCGCCGGCTAGTGAACCAGCAAATGCAATGTATTGTTCAGCTCGGGAATGGAATCTGAATGTAGGTACTAATTTTCATTTGATGAAAATGCGTCTTACTTAATCTGCTAACCATATCTATTGTCATTGCTAACCGGTTTCGATATTAGAAAACCAATTTAAATTATTAAGCAATGTAGAATTAAAAATCTTTTTACAGAACAAAAACTTCTTAAATACTAAAACTGAAACTAAAATATCTATAGCTTAATATGTGCGCTATTTTAAAGAATTTTGACGCTCATTAAAAGTGGGTCAGTAGTTAGCGCTACGGCAAAATATCCTGCAAACATACTTGCTATATTAGTCCAGTCAAATAAGACTTTGAAGGTTACAATTTTTTTTAGCTCTATAGGAATTTTTGTAACCTCGCTTCTATTTTAAGGACTAATTTGCTTGGACTATGTTACTGTATGCAATAAAATAGACTCCTTTTACGAAACATCGAAACCGCAAATGATACCAACAAAAGCTTTTACACATCGCGGTAATGTTAAAGACCGCATGAAATCCAATTTTAATAAAAGATGCGTACGTAGCCTTTTTATTTAAAGAGACCTAATTTAGAGGCTTTGAAACAGAGAGCCCGTATTTCACATCCCGACGTTACGCACATCGTATGAGTATCTATAGGCAAATATACGCTAGGTACCTACGTGCTATGTAGCCCGAAGACCCGTCAAATGCTCTGAAAGTCACGTATGGACGACGTTGTACGCTACACTCACGCAATCTGCGCTTGTGTGTGTAGAATATATTCAGCTATTCGGCCCGGGTCGGCCTATACGACCCTGAGCGAAGGGACAAAGCAAAACGGGTTTGTCCCAAGGGAAATTCAATATTCGGGACTAAACCTTAACTCCCCTTAAGACACCCCAGTCTGCCTCCCTGTGAATGCTTATATGGCCACGTTGTGTATCGATTTTCTTGCCAAATGGAAGATTGGTGTTGAACCATTCTCGGCGGACGAATGAATGATGTATAGGAGTGGTGAGTGAATATTTTACGTGCACCTTAGGGTTTGTTAGCGGGATATGGGAATTGATGTGAATTATTTACTTGCGTGATGTGTCGATGTTTTTATCGAGACTGGAAACGGTTTAGAGAAATACTTTTTAGTACTTTCTTAGGTTTGTTTAGTTTACAGTTATATATAATGAGCATTTATTCCAGTATTGAATATAACATCATAAAGTCATAAGACCAGACCTAACGACTTTTTATGAGAGAAGGAAGGACATATCAGTAAACACACGTTTAGAGATTGACCTAAAAACTCATCCGAAACCTGTTAACATGAAACCGTCGCTTTATCCCTAACATGTCATAAACCGCCCGTAAAGGTCCCGTAAAATAACGTAATAACTATATATAAATATTTATTTTACTGCCACGCTCAACACCTATAACCAGTCGTATAAAAAGATATCGTTTAACTCGTAAGTCTTTATAGAGGTTAAGGCTATTTAAATAGGTTGGTTTTTCATATTATATTCATTTATTATCTACAATAAAATTCAGTGGCTTTTTTAAAAGTAAATTAACAAAACTCTTCATATTTTTGTGCTTGCAGATTTACGGAAAGACAAATGTTTTCAAAAGTATATAAAATACGGGTAAAAAGTGTAATTAATTAATTTAAAATATAAGAATGAGTGACAAAACGTTATAAATGTAACGTTATACATAAGAGTAGATATATTATTATAGGATCTAAAAATATAATATCTTCAATTATTTAAATAAGCAAATCGAACTATTAATAATTGTCATCGAAAAAGCTTAGGTGAGTTTTCTCTATTACTTACAAATCTTTTACTATCGCTTTCTTGAAACTAGAACAAAATTCGCAATGAGACAATATCCAAAAAGAGGTTTAACTATATTAAGTTTAAAATAAAAAGAGTTTGTGTTACTGGCCAGTGACACAATGTTTCATAAAAAAAAGAATTCCAACAAAAATGTTGAACAAATTTGTTCCAATAATTACGTAATCTCAGCATATAACATTAAATGCAGCACGAAGCAAGCATTTTTAATTAATGTAAAGAGTTATTTTTGTATTATATTTATTCTAAAACTAACAATTTATTTAAAACAAAACTTGACAATCAAATTACGTCCCGTTCCCAATCTCATTGTCTCAACGTTCTAAGCTCAAATGTAGCAAACAATTTGAAATCGGAGCCTATGTGTGTAACACACACACGCATATAGAGGACATTAGTATTAGTAGGTTTCGGCCTTTCAAAAGCCCCTTAGATCGTAGGGGGCATGTTTGGGGTAAGATTGAGCGTGGGTGGCGGGGGTGTTCCAAGATGGCGGACGACCGGCCATACGGGTAAAATAGACGTTTATATTTATGTATGTACTCTGGTCAGGCGGCCAGTTATCGATTTTCTTTGTGCTCGGTTTATGTTGGGAGTTTCTTGAAGTTGGGTATGAATTATGACTTGGGTTGGCGAGGGTAGATTTTTATTTAGCCGATGTTTTTGGATATGTCTTTTATTTTGAAACGTAAATCCTTTGATTATCTGAATCAATTTGTTTTATGTTTGATAAATGTTAAAGATTTTAATGCTATATAATAGTTTACTATATTTGTAAAAATAACGTAATTATTTTCGTTTTGTGGGATTTATTAATATAAAAGTTCTTTTAGGTTTTTCATCAATTTTGGGAAGAAGGTTAACAATGCCAGCTACCCACACTCTAAATAGACGGAGAATTCCTTGAAACCTATAAATATGTACATAGAACAGCGTCCAGCTAGGGCGCTAGGTGCCATAAATTACCGTGTTTATCAGGAGGGGTGTGGTTTTGCAGTTTATCGGGCCCTCTGAAGGGTGAAGTGATAGAGGGTCGCTGGCCATCCGTTGCTAGGCAACGGCTTAGGGTTTGCCTTCGGGATTGAGTATCGGGGATTCGAATTAGAATATTTGATACTTCGAGACTTCGTGTCTTTTGGATATATGTGAAAACTACGTTTTTAGTACAAATCACACCATAGTGATGATTTTCGAGTTTTCTGTACAATTATTACACAATTTCTTCACCTTTTTGATTCTTGCGGAGGTACGTAGTTAAAGATCAACCATCAGACGACGTTTTAGTACTTATTAATAAAAAGATATACCTAAAGGTTCTTAACAAACTCTAGACTCAAAGATTCCATTTTTATTACTAAGTATGGAATATTACGAATTAATTATAACTTAGAAATCGAGATGTCAAATAAAGTACCTTAACGTTTAATTCTGATTGTATTGCAAGTTAAAATATCTTCATTAAATTATATTGATAGCTTTAGTTTTTTTATGTCTGTTTGCTAGCTACTCTGTTTTTTATCTACTTTTTTACCTACTTTATTAGATAAAGTTATATGACGTACCATCGTAAACGTTATCTGTTCTATTATTTATAACACTAAATGTAAATTGTAATACCGTACATAACAAATTAATTAAAAAATATAATAATGTTTCATAGAAACCTAGATATATTATAGACTATTATAAATTAAAAAGAAACAATCTGTTAGTGAACCCACAGACGATTAAAAATTAAAATAAAAAAAAACCGTCACACGAAAGTCGACGAAAGAATCTTGATATTTGTCCCGCGCGTTCCTTTTAAAAAGTTAGCGAAGTATCAAGTTTTCTCGCTCCGAGTTTCGTTGCGTTTTCCATACGCGGTCAAGCGGATTTTTCATAGAGTAACGAATGGAAAGACGGGACGGAAAAAAAATGTTTTTTTTATTTTTTTATTTAAATATTGGAATTTTATCGAAATTATTATTGGTGAATAAGAATGTGTTTTGTATTGATAGGTTAAACGTTTTTTTATGTTTATTATTATTATAGATTGTAATCATATTTAATTACATCATGTTTATAAATCGAGAATTATAACATACTATAACAAATAGAACATGTAAATGAAAATTAGTTAATGTTCTACCCACTGAGTCAATAGATTAAAATGTTTATAAAATAAGAATATTATTAAATTTACATTATCCCTTTTGTTTGCATTATTGTGTGTCAATAATGATCTCAAAAGAAAAAGAAAATAGATTTAAATTTAACGATGCATTTTATTTACATAGCTTGTTTATATAGAAAATATTATACAGTATATTATTATTGTTTCTGATTGTTCTTTCAACGGAAAATAACTTTTGGTAATGTATTTAATAAAAAATGCATCAATGTATTTAGTATTGAATATATTGAAAGCGAATACCTACGACCGTAGCTTGCTCTATGGCAGTTGACAATGTAGGTGGAGGCGTGCGGTCGGGGCGGGCGGGGCGGGGGAGGTAGTGACACAGGCTACCGGTCACCACCGCTCGTATTGATTTGTTGTATCGCTCGTCCTGCACCCGCCATCCCGCTCGCACGCGCGCCGCACCCCTACACCCGTCCCGCACACACAGCCCACCCACACACGTGGACACATGTTCACATACACGGCCATGTGAACCCCGTATACAACCGGCAACCATGTGTGCGTTCACGGTTCGGTCCGAATTATGTACTCACTACTCTGTACGCATTTTCGTGATGCTTTTCGTACAGACAGGTGTATGTACGTTCGTACGACGCTTGACTTTTTGTAGCGAACTTTAAGTAATCCTTTGTTTTCGTTTTATTCTTTACGCCGAAACAATGGTTATTTGCATGTCGCGTAGTTATGAGTGCTTAAGTTTTTTTGTTTTACTCATTAGTGTGACAGTAGACCCTAGTATGGTAGATAATGGCTGCTCTTGTTTGATGTTAAACTGCTTTAATAGAATTATTTAATGCCATTCTTATGCCGGAATACTGAAACGCAACTTAAATTTAAGTACAACTTAAACCGGTCCAATTTGACAGTTCGCCATACAATTCTGTCAAAATAACGAGACTTAAGACGTGCTTAACTTTATTTTGCGTATGGAAAAGTATAATTGAATAATAAAAATAATAATATAATATAAGCATAATAATAAAAAATGACCTTTTATTTAAAACGACTAAAATAATACATTTAATAGATACCTACGTCTATGGTAAGATATGGTAATAGGAAAAACGTGATTGATTTAAAAATTACGTCACTTACAATCATTTAAACAAAACAAAAGTCTCATAATATGTGTTTTCAGAACATAAAATGATAGAGACGGTACATACATACAGAAACTTTTAAATTTTATTAGACAAATACGGCAATTTGACTTAAAATTGTACCTTTTTGTTGTTTTTTTTACAGAATAACTTAATATAGTTGTGATCGGCATACTATTCTTGCTACTTTTATTCAAAATATATGTGTAAATCCCATCAAAGTGTAAGTCAAAGTCAAAAGTCTTTTATAACACCTTATGAAATCAGGTTAATTATGAAAAGGCTTTTAAGTTGGTAGATTTAAAACGTTTATAATATATCATGTACAATAGACAATTGGAATTTTAAACAACAGTTAATAATAAACAAATAATTTAAATATTTTGACTCTATTCACTTACGAGGGATGTAGTGAATTTTAAAATTCCAAAGTTGAATTTTTGAAGTTGCCGCCACTTTTTATGTTTATTTTGCAAACGTTTTCACGTGCATTCAGCTTTCAATAAACTTCAAAGGCTGCTATTTTTCCATTTTATTTTAACTTGGATTAATTGAACGCCATTTTAAACGTTTTAACGTTCGCGTTTTTCCGGTTTCAATTATTTTTTTGTTTTTTTGCTCTATAGTTTATACCAAACATTATTGCCATATGCAGATTAATAAATTGGGGTTAATACGCATTTGGTTTAAATTTCTAATATGAGAACAACTTAAAAGGTATTTACTTAGGATGAACTAACAAAATAAACTATTAACTACCTTTAAGATATAGCTAGAATAATTAAAAAAAAGGCTATCTGAGGGCAGTCTTTTTATACCTGTTTTATAATAGCAATAATGATTTCTTGGTCATTTACGTTAATGGCACACGTTAGCCGTTAGGACAAAATTTTGAATTGGAAGTTTTTCTTCTAACTAAGCCTCACAAAAGGGAAATAAAAGTACCCACACCGTAGATCAGGATAAGGAATTGTTTTGAACCCCACATTTTTGTATAGCTAGTGTAAAAGTAAACACCACAGCTGAGAGGGAAAGTTTCCTCATTTTTCATTCGGAGGGCAGCTCGGAGGGCCGCAACTTGAATTTCCGACAAAATAATAGCGTTCGGATTACGTTTTGCGTTTGGGTTTTTGTTTATTTGATACAAAATCGATTGATTGTCTTTAAAACTATTTTAAAGCAGCTAATTATTAATTTAAACAATGGCAAACTAACGAAATCATGTGTAAGATACTACATAAAAGATTTTAATATTGATCTTGATTTTTTTGTGTTAAAATTTTCTTCTATCAACAATTTACACATTTTAAATCGTCCAATTGAATAAAATAATTACAATCATGCATATCTGCGTCACCAACTTGTTTCAGATTATACCCAGATAAGCCTTTGGCTTAGAACAAGTTTTGTAAGTTTCATTGGTGCTTTAGTAAGAGATCTGAAGATCTCATATTGAAGAATGTCATATTTCGAGAAATATGACATTCTTACAAACTAACCCTAAGACGTCGTAACCCCATGTTAACCTCTAAACAAGAGGCGCGTGCGTTCACAAAATTACAAATTAATCGTAAAATATTCGATCACCTAACCCCATACACAAAACCGGTCTATGTGACACAAGCTGCGAAAATATTGTATCGTTTATACATAATGTACACGCGAGGGGTCACTCCGGCCCCTTCTGACCAGCGACCTAACGCGCGTCGGTCAATCCGAATAATGAAATTCAAAAAAGGAACGAACAGGCCCGCCAATAAACAAACCGTATATCATTCCTTATTCAAATATATTTTGTGAATGGTTGACCCGAGCCCACGCGACCATTTGATGGTTAAATATTTTTAGTGGGCAACATCGACCGCTCAATATAATTTATGACTTACGAATTGGAAAGAAATTTTTGTTTTACAATGTTCACGTTTACAGCCGACGATGAGTTTACAAAGCGACAATTGCCGTTGTAACATGAATCAATTAGAAAATAAAGGAAAAATAAAAGCCAAGAATCGTGTTTAGCGTCTATTAAATGTTACCACCCTAATTGTAACGATCTTCGTTATTAATAAAGTGACTTGTAATTAGGTGGGGGAGAAAAAGGCGGGAAAATTGTATTACTTTGTGTTTTAACACGACTTTGGTGTTTCCCCTAATGCTACACTTAATTGTCTTAATTGTTTTTTTGCCAACTTAGCGGTTTAGACTACGTTTTGATTTATGCTAAGTAGGAAAACGATGCATTCCCTTTCATTCAATTCCATTTTTAAGATGATATTCTTATTTCTTTACTTCTTTCCTTTATAGCTAAATAATAAACACTACTGGTGTATACTAGCCTTTTTGGTTTCATAAAAAAAAATAAACGGGTATAGACAACAAAAACAAAATAGAAGGCACGATGCTGGCACAATCGAATTTATGACGCAAGGGACATTCGAATTCAAACATGGAACATAAATTTCTAATATTACCTATATTGAAACAGCTCGGGTTCTAAAATTAAATTTTGCATGCAGAATACCGTCGCCGAGGGGACGCGGCCGTTTTATTTGGTAGGCGTATATAATTTTATTGCTGGGACCAATGGTTTGCGAAACATGTCTGATATTTCTTTCTTGTAATAAAATATTTCATTATGCAGCGATGTGCTGTTTGATGTACTTATTTGGTAGAACACGGCCTGACGCTGGCAAGGTAGGTCCTCATGTAGCAAGTTATTTGTATGAAACATTTTTTAAGATGAAAATTACAAAAAAGATACCTATATTACTTATACATTTCTCGCTCTCTAAGTGTGTGTATTATACACTTGTCTCTTAAAATATATAAAGTATATCATATTTTATATTTAGTTTTTCTAAAAGAAAACTAAAACAGGTACCTATATAGATACTGTAATTGAAACCTTTTCAGACATATCAAATTGTCAATTAAAAAGATATGTGTTTAAAACCGTTATTAGTTAAATAAACTCAAGTAACATCACACCACTATAGACGTAACGACTGTATAATTCATTTTTTTTTTTATTTAATTTAATGACCTGGTAACAAAGGCCTTTAGGTCATATCTTATTTATTATTTTTACACTTCACTTCATTTCTTTCTGCCCTTCGTAAAGTGATAGTGAACTTTACGAAGAACCTAGACGAATCTTGGAGCAATCGGAACGGCGCTACTAAG
>DWAJ01006604.1:0-10206 GCA_018238005.1 Eurema mandarina | reverse complement strand
ACTATATAAGTGTTCAAAACTTACTCTTTCCCTTTTTTAAATCTATCTGGTATGTTATCCGTATCGTGTAGGTACCTAACATTGCAGAAATAACTAAGTACAATAAAGCTATAAATGGAAAGATTCTACAGCTTCTCTGAACTGATTAATTATTCACAAAAATCATTAACTAGGTACTTAAAAATCTATTTTACTTAAATATATTATAGATATTAAGTAAATGCATTTATATATATTTTTTAACTTGCAAACGTTTTTGTTTGTCATCATTGTTAGTGAAAGGCTAGGCGGTGATAATCGCGTCACGAGTGTAAATAATCAGAATATAAAAAGGCAAAATTTGTATGTCGTTAAAATTGATCGAGGAGTAGATTAAACATTATAGAATTATAGGTTCGTTTCAATTTAATTACCTAAGTATATCTTTAATTTATTATTCGTTGCTACAACAGCACAAAACATCCTTCGAGACAATAACTACACTTGTGTTTTATGTTCCGGCGCACTTATAATTATATTATAAACGCTTTATGAGTACTATACTAAGTGCTGCAATAAAATTGCCTGCCTGCTCTGCCTTTCATTCAAAGGTAGGTACTTACTATGTTGCCAACACTATAGGTATAAAATTTTAATACTCCTAATGCTGCAAGGGATTGCTAACAACTTATTTTACATACATAATGTAGGATATATCTACTACTATAAGAATGCTAACCAAAATCGTTGTTAGTAGCTATAAAAACAAACGTTGCTGGTCACACACTCATTTTAATCTAGCTTATCAGTATTCTTTGATAAGTATCAAACATAGAGAAAAAGTAGTGCCAAATCTTCCAGTTATCTCACTGTTTATTTCTATTTTTACAACAGTAATAAAACTTATGATTTCGATTGTGACGTCGGACATTATAATTTGCTAACGAGGGCCAAAGTGCGGTCACGCCTCCGCCGCATTCTGTTTTTATCTAGAGATTAACTTCGAAATCGTGAAAATAAAATCGTAATGTATATTTAAAGTAATCCGTGATTGATTAAAATGATTTGATTGATTAGATTAATTTAATGAACTGCTATGTATTAAATAGGTATAATTATTTGCTTAACACCAATTTTATTGTTATATTAATACAAAAAAAAAATGTTGTATTTTGTTCTGTCTATTATACGAGTACCTGTACTGGTAGTAGATAACCCGTGATTGCGATCGTGTACTTTTAATCAGCCATAAAAAAGCCACAAACAAAAAACAACAATATTTTGTACAAGATTCTTCCGCACTTTTTCCGTTACTTTGTGTTCTCATAGCAAAGTTTTTGAGAAGTATAAATATAATTTATATAATTTTTGTATTGTGCTGCAAATAAACGTTTTTTTTTCTGTCCTTTTATTTATAAAGAGTAACAAACATATTAGGGAAGTAACACGCTTGATTTATAATTTGAGTTGATGCAGGAAAGTTATAATTTTACCTTTTTCTTACATTTAGTGACGTATACTACTTACACATATTTGATGTATCTTATATCAATATTTTATATATTTTTTACTTCTAAACTTTAACTACAATAATATTAACGTTCTGATCTCTTTACAATGTTTGTTGCCAAGAACTTTATCAGGTACGACTACGATTTGATGACGTTACATAGTGCCAATCTGTCACAAAGGAATTAAGAATTGTTGTTGATTTAAATACCTTTTATAAAATAAACCTTTTAACACTGTAAAATTGAGAACGATTAATGTTGGAGTTTATTAATAATTATCATGACAGGATTATTTCAAAACCTTTTTCCAAATAACGGTGTCAATGTAACATACCTAAGTGTTTGAATTTCATTAGTTGCTTCGATGGGAAAAGACAAAAATTTAAATACCTACTACTAGATTTAGGCAGCCCATCAATTTCTATGTAAGTGGATATGATAATAATATAATGTTACCATATAAAATCAATAATTATAAATAAAACTTGTTGTTTTACCTTACTTTCTACTCTACGTTCTTATTTCGTATATAAAAACCTACTTAAAGACAAAAACCCTTGGAACAATATTTCTTATCACTCAAAGAACGGTGACAGTTTTAATGTATAAATATTGTACCTAATGTTTGAGCTGTTTTGTATATTTGTAATTCCAATTGTATATTTTTATTTTTAAAATAGCAGCTATCAGAGTTTCTTCCCGGTTTTTCTCTGTGGAAACTGCCTTCCGAACCGGTGGTAAATGTTTTGTAATACCGTGACGATTCAAAAGTGTTACTTTATGTAGTCTAGCCTAGTTGAATATAGATGTATTTGACTTGACTTTAACTTTATTTTGTAAAAGGGTGTGTGTTATCGTTAAGTCATTGCTAGGCAATGCAAAATTGCAGGAAAATGCGTAAAAAAATACTAGATAGGTTCATATATGTCGATAATTGGAAAATAAATTAACTAAAACTTAATATTTGATTTATAAATGATGATAATAAGTTTATAATTGATAAATATTTGTTGTATGATAATTAAAAACTTATTACGTTGCAAATGTGATAAAATAAAAAAATACGATAATATCGTAGGCAAAAAATTTATTGTCAAAATTCATAGAAAATGGTGCAGTATAATAGAGAATAATTGCCTTATCTTGATGCGTTAATTTATGAGAGAAGGCCATTGACGGTGAAGGATGGAAGGTGGCCAATTCTCCGTCTCAAATCATCGACGGTGCAGCAGAAGCTGTATCCGATGTCGACACGGTCTGGTTGCCAACGGAGCCAGTTGAAGGCGGAGTTGTTGCGGCAACGATCCGTGCAGAACTGGAGAGCGCGCGCCTCAGCTAATGTATAGTGAGGATTGTTGATACTTATGAAAGCGGTACCGATCCTCCTTGCTGGATCATATGCCACCTGCGAAAGAACATTTAAATTACAGACTTGCTGTAAATTACAGAATTTTAATCAAATAAATATTATTACCAAATAGATATAAAGATGCAAATAGAGTTGTTTTTTAAATTTTCTATAGAACTATTACCACTAATATTGGGTAACATTACAGCATTTTTTGCTTTAATGCCTTTTTACCTTGTACATGTACAGAGGAACTGGGACTCTGCGGTTGTTGTTAGTGTTGTCAAGGAAAATATCTACAAATCTTCCATTCTGGTCACGTAGCTGAGTGACTCCGAAAGATCCAGTATATATGACGCAGTTATAGCCGGCAGCACCAATACGAGCTCTCAGATTCTAAAAAAAATATTCATGATATCACCATTATTATTGCCAGTGTTCTTCTTCAATAGCTTCTCGTATCTAAAGAGGTCCAAAAATATTTTACCTGTTCAAGGAAGTTCCAGTTACCAGCGTTAAATGGTTGCCATTGTGGCACAGCATTGATGAAGTAGAATGTAGCCCTTTGTCCGGTTGCAAAGATTTGGTCGCTCTTAGCTACGAGATGTCCACGAGCCAAGAATTGATGTGAAGTTACATATCGGTCAGCCAATGCATTACCTACTACTCTTGCTATAGCCTGTTTCTGCTGTACTTGAGTATAAATGTTGTTGATTGTTACTCCCGGGAAGAAACCACCAGCTGTAATTAGACAAATAATTAAATTAGAATTTACTTCCGTTTGAATAAAATTTTCATCTATGAAACGGAGAACTTAAATGAAAAACTTACCAATCCAACTTGGTCGGTCTACGCCAGTTTGGTGAACAGCGTATTCTGGAGTTTGATCGTACCACACATACAATACTTCAAAACGATTTCTGTCGAAGCACGACCGAAATAGTGTATGGAAGACATTGTTTACAATAAAGCCCACACTGTAAATAACAAAATGTTAGACGGAATCTTACGGTTGACGTACCTATATAATATGTACTTATATTCATGTTGGAGATGAAGTGTAAAAGTTAGTATCGTACCGAATAACAATGTTGTTGTTAAAGCAACGCTCGTTAGTTTGTTGAGCTTCATGGTGTGCGTGGGCGCTGCATGTTAACCCTCCAAAGTCACGGTTGCCGTTCAACCAGCCCGCTCCAGATACAAGCCTGCCGCTTACGCATTGTGCCGTCTACAACCATTCGATTGTTTGAATAAATTTATATCATTAATATAAATATGAATCGGAAAGAAGGGAGCTTTAGGGGATAAGGTAAGGTGAGGTGAGATAGGCTCAAAGTAAACGGAGTCGTCTTGGACTAACCAAAAAAAATCTTTTGAATATTCATAATTAAAGATAAACTTAATTTTAGTACTTATTTTACTAAAACACCAAACCTATCTTTTCAATTTTCCAAAAACAAAATTAATTTTTTAAGACTAATTAAATTAAGAATTATTTAGTTAATTATAATTTTAAATTACTTACAGCAGTAGCAACGTTAGCCTGTATGTTGGGATGTCTGATAGTACGCCCTGAGCCGGTACAGGCGACGGTAACACGCTCATTTGTGTTAAGACTCACTAGTCCGGAATTACCTCTCGGGTGCAAATAGGAATTTGTGTTCTGGCGAATGAAAACTGGCTGCGGTTGACCGAAATCTCCTCTGACACGTAATGAACAACCTGGTATTTAAAGAATTGCTGAATATTTTTGTTTATATTCATACTCAAAATTCAGATGGAACAGCAAAATTAAATTTAAGTTTTTTTGTCGTATGTCGTCGGCAACTAAGCAGGAGGTGTGCCTGATAGAAAGCGACTACCTCCGCTTGTAAACAGCTGCAAAGCTAAGTGCCTCACGACTGTGTTGCCGACTTTATAAGATAGGGAGGGTTATTATCACGGGTATTACCACTTCGAGCCTCTCCTGCGGTACTATTAATCCATTTTGATTGCTCTACTTCAAGCCATTTATCCAGGTAGTCCTCAAATTCCTCCTCATTCAAGTAGAGGGCAACATCAGCGGGGTCTGGGAGCTCGGTCGGCAAAGAAGATATCACAGCCAGAGCTGCGGCTAAAACCACCAGCCGGAACATTATAAAAATGTTACCCTTGCGAGATTATAAAATGATCTTGTCCGATTTGCTACTTAATTTATATTTATATGGTTTTCATATCATGTCTCTTACGCATCATTTTTTTGCGATAAAGGTAAATGGTGGTTTGATAGCTGTGTCTTTTATCTTTGCTACTTAAGGATTAAGAGAATTAATCGAAAATATGATAGCAGCCCTTATGCTTTGCATTTATGCTTTTTTATTTATTTATATTGGTGAATATTATTGTATTAACAAAATTATGGCAATTCACTATACTTATAATTAGTCTCACGAAGCACATTTTCTTTATAAATTAGTCAATTATAAATCTTATTCTACTTTACTTAGTTTTTAGAATATTTGTGTGTAGATTAGAAAGATTCATAGAGCGGTGTGGTCGCTCAGCGGCAAAGCTCTAAAAAATAAAGAAAAAGTATATTTAAGCAATTGTTTCGTAGATTTCATACAATTTCATCTATGATATTGTGTGTGTATTAAGAGTTTTGAATCTTATATTTTTCTTCATAAAAAATTCCATTTTATTCCAAAGCTTTTGAGGTATTCAGTTTTACTCTCTTTCAGCTTTTAATATTGAAATTGATTTAAGATTTTATATATTTTGTGATTTAATAAGGTTAATATTTAAAGTATGATTGCGTGCGGTTAAGTTTAATAAATTTTGCACGAAGGTACCTTCAGCATGCAGCAACGAAGAAATGAAAATATTCAATAGGCAAATTTGTTCGGCAATAGAAAACAATAAAGCGTGCATATTTTAAATATTACCCGAGCCTAATTTTATAAGATAAGAGATCTATCAAAATTAAGTATTGACATTTTGTAGATAAGGATTGATATATCTAAAAATAATCATCTTCATAAAAAAAAGTGATCAATAAATTTGCTGTAATCGTGGTAATCGCGTGAGCAATGCATGTGGATTTTCATGATTGTCTCTAACGCATAGAAATATATATTAAACTAGCGACCAGCCCTGGCTTCGCACGCTTTTATTATGCATTCATTACACATGTAAGGTTAACATAAAGCTTCCTATTGAATCACTCTATCTATTTAAAAAAAACGGTTGCGAAATATTAAAGATTTGAGTATACAAAGGAACGGACAGGAGAAAGCGGCTTTATTTTATAATCTAATGATTAAAGCCGGCAACTCATTCTCGAGAGCGAACATTCTTATAGCCGCGGCTAGGGTCGCACACAATCAAGCGAACAACCACCTAAAATGACAGACATTACAAATTTAAGTTAGAATACATTAGTAAAATCATGACAATTATATTTATATTAACTACTTTACATAATATCTAATGCATTGCAATAAATTTAAAGCTTATGTTCCTTTGCAACTAGAGGTTACATGACAAGTGTTTCACCCACATTTCGCTTCTCATTTACGAGTTCAATCAAGATATTTATATAAATAGTTTCAACGTAGACCAATCTTCCTTATTTAAGTTTAAAAAGAATTTGAAAAACTTTACATATAAATAAAATGTAAGTGTAAATGCCGCCTTATGGAATTAACGAATCGGAAAAATATTCTTTATAAATGTACATAACGTGATTCACTAATCTCTTAATTTCATCAAACATTAACGCCTATCACTGTGATAGTGCAATATAATCCTTAGTTTCCATAATGTAGGTAAGCAATTTAATAATTGATGCGCCTCCGGTAGACATATTACATTATTTGAAGAAGCAGTGTACGTATCTACTCATAATCAAGTGATTAAAATTTTTAATATACCAAAGTAAACAGTTTTTAAGAAGTGATCTTTCTCATTAACTTTCTAGCAACAAGGTGATGTCTTAACTATTTTTTTTATTAATTGTAGATACCTATAATCAAAACAATAATAATATTTATGCTAATTTTAGCTTCTGCATTCTAAGTATTACTTTTTTCGACACTGTTAGCGTTTTAGGCTAACAGTGTCGAAAAAAGCGTTTTTAATTTAATATAAATTTAATATTTTTAGCTTTGATAAGATTTTTAAATTTAAGAATACTGCCTTATATTGGCCAATTTTTAATTTTTTAATTTTTATATAAATTTTTTATTATTTATTTTTTTCAAAATTGTACCTATATATATATTACAGTCACTTGCGGTGCATGCTGTGACATTTTTTAAGTGTTGTGCATCGGTAAAATGTAACTTATTGATTAATTTATATTTTACTAGCTGTTGCCCGCGACTCCGTTCGCGTTTACTTTCATAAAAAAATTATTCCCCTGGAAATTGGATAAAAAGTATCCTCCTGGTTCTAAGCTATATCTCCACCAAATTTTCAGCCAAATCAGTTGAGCCGTTATCGAGTTATAAATGTAACTAACACGACTTTCTTTTATATATATAGATATACTCTTTATCTTGATGTTACAACAACTAAATGTCCTATATATAAATAAATAAATAAATAAATAAATGTATGTATCTTTTTATCAAGTGAATGTTTGATTTTAAGAAATCTACTACTCGTCAGTAGTAGAATCGTGTATAGAATGTCGTATACAAGAACCCTACGTAGAGTTATATATGAGATTTAAACGTCAATCAACGCTATCACGCGGTAGCGAAATAACACACAGAGAGACATACAAACAATCCGATAGACGGATGACAAATCTGTCATATTAGAGGGACGCAGGATCCGTAGAAGTTTTAGTGTAAAATAATTTTTACCGGTAATGTTACAATACAAAGATGCAATTAATACTTGTGGTCAATTAAATATTTTATATCTGTGTAAAAAAGACTACTAAGTATGTGACGCGTCACGAATCTTTAGCGCTGAACGAAACCTGCGCAGAAGTCAAAAATAAGGTATCGAGGTAACGGCGCGGCGCGCGGGGCGCGTGATCGTCGGGTTCGCGAGCGTTGATTGGTTGTCCCACTCGTGTTGTCTTTCTCGCACCAATACGTCAATTACGAGCGCGGTTCTACCGATGCGCAGCTATTTTCATCCAGCGCTAAACATAAATGACGCGTACTATACATAAAGCTAAATCGGACCTATTAAAATTAGAGCGAACCCAACGCTGCATTTTAAAAGTCCTATACAATAAACCCTTTCGATACCCCACAATTACTCTCTACTCGGATTGCTCTTTACTCACGGTCCGACAGCTGTACTTGAGAGACATACTTAAACAACATATGAAGCCTTTTGATATTAGTAATACAGGATCGCGCAGAGCACGCAAAGTGTTTAATGTTCCAAAATGCAACACGGTATTTGCACGCAGATTTTCACCTTACCTTGCTCCATACCTATATAACAATTTGAACAAAATTTTATTAATAGATGATAAAACAAAATTTATTTGTGGTAAGATACTGGATAAGTATTTTCATACATTGGACTATGATAGCACCGAGAAACTTATTAAGGTTACAATATAATATTTATGTATTGTGTCTATGTATGTATATATATTTCTTTATTTTTTCCTTTATACATATACATATAAGATTGTATTGATAATTTAGTTTTTTAATATATTATATTATATTGTATATGGTCGCTTAATTATTTAAATAAGTTATATTTACGTTAAAAAAAAATGTACACGTTATGTTCCATCTGTTTTTTTGTAAATATCTTAACTATGCGACCTTGACCTTGTATTGCTTTGATTAAATTGATCTGCGAATGTAGTATCTATTGTGTGGACGTGGAGGCCTGTTCTGCCGTAACACAGTCTGCGACTAGCGCGGAGGACAGTGCTCATACGCAACACAAATTATTTCATATGTACCGTCGTTCTGTTATTTTATTTTAACGTGTTGTAAAAAGTGTAAATTTTTATTGAATAAATTATTCTTATTCTAATTATTCTATAAACAGTACGTTATGTGAACGTATACATTTTATGTAATGAATGTACCTCATGTAAACAATTAAATGATAAGTAAATTAATTGATTAACAATAATTAAAGTTGCCATCGTGAAATTAATGGTATATCATTATGACATTGATATAACGGTATTGTTACGGCTAGTACTGCAGGGTTTAATTAGGGGGTCCTGCAAAACTAAAATGACTTTTATTTATTTTTTGTGACTTTCTTCCCTACACGCAATAGGCTTACATGAGGCTTAACCTCTGTTAAATGCATCGAATTAGGATCTATGAACAAAATTAGATATGGTATACGAGTTTCTTATTAAAAAAGTTCCTAAAGTCTAAACACTTGTTTGGCTAAGGGCAGATAAAACTATCAGGAGATATGTATTTTTTGGTGTAATCGTAAATAATCATATTCATTGAAACTATTTAATTGAAAGTTATTATAACTTGGCTATTGCAAATAAATTAAGAATTTAACTTGGCCTTAAAGGAGATCAGAAATTATTAATTATTCAGCTTGTTCAAGGAAAGACGGCTCATTGCGTATTTAGAAAGTTCAATGTTCTATACCACCATTTATCAGAAAATAAACGTTATATATGTCTTACATACATAATGTTTATACTTATATAGTTCTACAACTATATTATTGTTTTAAATAAAAACTAGTTTAAAAAAATACAAACTAGGTATCTATTTTCTGTGTTTAATTATGATTATATTGAGTTCTTTTAGATCTTATTACCTACATCTCACGTTAAAATAAAAGAAGAGTGTTAGTATTTCAATAGCCAAAATATTTATTTAAAAAATCATAGAAAATTGTATTTGTACAATGTAAATGTAAATAATAGTTGTCTATTCCTGATGAATTTTGTTTACGATAAGAGGCCATTGACCGTGAAGGCTGGTAGGTGACCAATCCTCCTTCTCAAATCGTCGACGGTGCAGCAGAAGCTGTATCCGATGTCGACACGGTCTGGTTGCCAACGGAGCCAGTTGAAGGCGGAGTTGTTGCGGCAACGATCCGTGCAGAACTGAAGAGCGCGCGCCTCAGCCGCCGTGTAGTGAGGGTTGTTGATACTTATGAAAGCGGTACCGATCCTTCTTGCTGGATCGTATGCGACCTGCCAAAAGCATTTGAATTATTTTAGTTGAAACCTCGCATTTTCAATCGACTTGTAGTAGACAAGTTTAAACTGATTAATATTATCAAATCGATTATTATAATTGGCACGAGGAAAACGCCAATTATGTTTTTATCTTCTATGACCTTAACAGCATAACTGCTTTTAATAGTGTTTCATTCTTTTTACAATTTTTAAGAAATTTATTTTAATGATAACAA
>DWAJ01006603.1:0-10207 GCA_018238005.1 Eurema mandarina | reverse complement strand
TTTCGGTGTTACCGCTATGGGACCTATAGAGACACGCATAGACGCGGGGATGGTCATCGCAATCTACACGTATCCACATAGTGGATAGGTCCTGACCTTCAAGAACGTCCAAGCGACGAAAGCAAATGACGAAAGTACATTCAGGGATATTAAAAAAAAAGAATTATGTAAATCGGTTCAGCCGTTATCGGGTTATGCGCTTAACAACACGTTTTCCGATTCATTTTTTTATAATAGATTACTGTATACTGTTCTTAATATTTTACAAAGAAGCAGTTAATAATATAATTGTTACTCAATCATTTTAATAAAATAGAAATCTCGATTAGATCGGAACTAGCAAATATTTCATCCATTACTCATTGTCAGCGAACTGTGTAAAAACAATAGTTAAAATGAAAACTCTAAATCATTCCAATTCACTATACTTTTGACCACATGCTATGAATACTGCTTTATTGGAACATTGAGCATCGCGTCAAGGGAATAATAATATTTGTTTTGGTCATTGTAATATAAATATTTATATTTTCAGATTTTTGATAACCATAACATTACACTCAATTAATTTAATTAAACCTTTTTAGCAGTAACAGCTGATGACAATTGATCCTTTCTATAAAATCAATAAAATAGAAAATCACTATTAAAATCCACAGTCGAAACACATAAACACATACTTGACGCACAGTTTGGCTAACTAAAATATTAAATAAATAATTGTAATATGACAATTCTATGTAATTGGGTACATTTTTAACCACGTGGTACAAGAAGGTACATTTTTGCGCTAAAATTATCTCTTTATGATTACATGAACGCAGCAACTTGCAGCAATTCAAGTCTAAAGAATTTAGCAAAGCATTCGAAATTCGAAAGATATAAAGGAATACCTAAAATACAATTATAACAAATATGTGTGTTTTTATAATTTATAACCAACAACTCTGTGTACTTTAAAACAATTAAAAACATCACCGCATAGGTGCATAAACTAGCAAAATATTTCGGCCATTATTCACAGGTCAGCGAACTGAAATGTAAAATAAACAATAGTGAAAATGAAAACTCTAAATCATTCGGAACACTTCTGTCCACATGCCGCAAGCAACGCGTGCGTTGTTCGGATCATTTAGCATCGTATCCGTGCGTGGGGACTCATGTCCATACAAAATATTGAAAGGAATGATGATTGTTTGTGATTTAGTGTTATTGGTTCTGGTGTACTTGGACTGTACTTGATTACCACGGAAACAATTTGTTGCTTACTCTAGATGTGTTACGATATTATTGATTTTTCCCATGTTTTATCGTTTCTAGTATTTTGATACGTAAAACATGCATTTACATAAATCTATGCAATGTGTATTTGTATAGTCTGTTACAGAATTGTGACTTTAAAACGTATTTGAATGTCTGCGAAATTTTAATTAAATCCAGTGACTAGTAATTATAACTGCTACAATTATATTGTTAAAACTGCTATCAATAAAAACTTTAAACCAACCCGCATTGTAGGAGTTGAAACTTTAATGAGAATTTAACGAATGTTGGTAGGTACAATTTATTCCAGTTAAAATATTCGTCTCGGAAGCCATAAAGAAAATTTCACTTAATAAAGATAGAATTTCGTGAATGAAATCGCAATTGTTTAGATCTTTAAAATCTTATTAAGGTATAATTTAAGCCCTTCCTTAAAATCTACGGAAATTACGTTATAAATTATAGGGCTTTACTTTGTTACATTTTCATTCGAAACAGAAACGATGTTTACAGTAATTATTATTAAGTAAATATTGTAATTAGTAGCAAACAACACGCGTTGTTAAATATTGAAAATTAATATATTTAGACTGGAATTTTTGCTTGTTTTGGTTTAATAGGATAGGTATAATTACCGATAAGCACATTCTACGTGTTTCATTGAGTTCATTCATTTCAAAAAATTATAGTTAAACTGTTCTAAGTAATAAATCCATAATGGAAAAAAACCTTTTCAGGTTTAATTTACTACTTAAATTAATTTTTCTATATCATTACGTAGTGTAAAAAATTCTTAGTTATATTAAGAAAGAAAATTAAAAGGACATTCATTAGTCACTTTAAGATATTAAGAAAATTCAAAAGTAAAATGATTAGGAAAATAAAGAATATAAATTGCTCGTGAAATTTATTAATTACATCAAATCTTTGAGATTCCTTCATAGGCTTTAAGGAAAGTTTGACCTAGTTTTATATTAGAAAAGATATTACGCGTAGTTGTTAATTTGATAATTTAAGCTTACATAGCCAGGCCAGACACGTTAACTTATGAAACTTAGAATTAATGAGATATTGAATTTAGGAAAACTATTAAGAGATTGGTGAATAACATTGTTATAATGTTTCAATTCTGCATTGAAGGATAGGTCAAGAATTTATTTGCTTTGTCCGTAATTAAACATTTGGAAATCTCGTTTTAAATTTAAGCCGCGTATTATAAATCTTCAGCATCCCTACAATCGCTTGTTATCACCACTGGACGCTGCTGGAAAGCCTTTTCTACATAATATATTCTCTAATCTATGTGTATCCAGAGGGCGAGGTATATGAAACACTAGCTGCTGCCCGCGACTCCGACCGCATGGACTTTCATATAAACTTGGACCTCCCATCTTTTCACCCCTTTTTCCAGTTAAAAAGTAGCCTATGACCTTTCTCAGGCTCTAGACCTTCCATTCAATTACAACCGATTCAGCGATTTGGCCGTGTAAGCGTAAAATTATAAAAAGTTTCAACCCCTTGCACAACGTTTTAGGAGTTGATTTAAAAAATAAAGTAGCCTAATTCCTTCCCCAGGCTTTAGAGTATCTTTGTACCAAATTTCGTTCTAATCGGTTCAGTAGTTTCAGCGTGTTGGAAAGACAGACAGATAATATAATCGACCATTTATTTATCCGCAAACAAATCGCATTCAGGGTAAAATACATTATGAGTCTCTAATTGGTTTTAACCTAACGTCGAAATCTATTTGACATTACCATTACAATGATAAGAGGAAAGTTAATAATGCCATGAGCGAGTAAGGCAGCGGATAAGCGATCGCTTACAGAGATAGCATACGGTCGTTATTCAAAATAGATAAGGAGAGCGACGATTTAAGGAACAATAATGTTTAACAAACGTATAATGTTTTTGGCGACTTCTTAATTTGTTCTTTACCGATTATTGTGGGTTCACGTGCAAAACGGGTATCTTTTGCTAGCCCACAACTACTGGCCACTTCACGATACTATTGTAAAGTTTATCATGCTACACTTGGAATATTTATAAATCCATAACTATTGCAAATTGAAATAGCAATATATAATAAATTTTTGACCCGTACCTTATTTTTCCAAGTCTGTTCCATAACCAAAAATATCATACTATCCTGGACTAACATGTAACGTTTAATAGCAAATATCAGTGTCAGGTTTTTGTTCAGTACGAGTAAATAGCAGAGCCGTAACGCCGTAATATTCTGTTAACGTGTAATTAGGTCCAGGGCACTCCATACGGCCAGTGGCGGTAACTGCTCGCTGCACGTAAAGGTCACATTTGCTGTTCCGTGCGCCCGAATGTACATCGAATGGATTACCGTTTTGTTGTGCTAGTTTTGTTGGTGTTTTTAAGGAGTCTTTATCTTGAGAGTAACGTTTTGTTTTAGAGGGAGGCGAAGTATGAGTTTACCTCACTCTGCGCCTTCTGTGGCTACAGTTGTACAGTATCTGTTTAAATATTTAATCAAGCTTTATATATATCTTCAATATTTCCTATTTCTGTCCATCAATTAAAAAAAACAGGAGAAACTATTTAACCAATAAATAACATTAATTTGCAAAATGTTCAATTCTTATATTTAATTATATCACAAAGGTTTTCTAATGTAATTCGCATTTGGCACTTCTAAAAAAATTTTTAAAGTGATCGTGTAGCTGTATAGTTCAAAGCTTAAAATTTAAGGCTTTTAAAATTCAAGTCCGATTAGGAACTTGAGCCACTCACAAAAAAAAACCTTTGAGAAGACAATGTAATAGAAAATTCTAATTCTTTGATAAAAACAATCTACAATTTTAGTCTACTCTTAAAAATAATCTAAATGTCTACTATAACTATTTCTAGGACCCATTTTTTACCTGGAATAGATCGGAACAATTTCAAGAAGCCAGTACATTCAAGCAATAAAAACATAAAGCAGCTAAACGTCTCAATTGAACGGATCCACCGCGTTGCGAGCTATATACTCACCACAACCCCGCTTGTCAGTCACGGAAAACTTCTGCTAGGTAGGCAGTTAAAATTCAAGCTGATACGTCACTTGCAGTTAACACAAGATTACGATTAAAGAATATTTGAAATTAGATCTGTCGATCCATATTTTTTGCTATACAGATAAAGATATTGTTTGTTTGATTAGATGCTAGTAGTAGCACATATTTTTATGTATTACAATAGTTTATTTATCGCGGAAGGCGCTAATATCACTACACTACTGCGACCAATAGGAAAGAAGTATTCATAATAAATATTTTGCAATAACTTGAACAAAGTTTTTGAGAACTTCGGATGCAATCCGCACTATATGAAGAGTTTAAATAATAAAATAATATATCTATTAAAAAGTCTGCAGCACATATATGTTTTGAGATTAACTCATAACTTTGGTAGGAATAATTTCGACCATGTCAACATGATTTCACTCCTTATTCACATAAATTCCTTATATAAGTAAAATCGTTAAAAAAATATTTCTAGTACAAAACTACGGCCATAATATTACGTTTAATCTAAAAATCGTTTAAAACTTATTAAAAGCCTTAAAATATAAACTTCAAATGATTTCAACTCCTGAATATCGGCTTAAAATGTTTTAATTATACAATTTAATTCCCAAATCACTAATTACAAATTGTGTGAAGAGTAAAGATTTCTTTGTACTAGATATTACTAATTAAAAGTGGCTGAGTATTGATATAGACGTAATTGGAATGAGCGGCGAGTAATAAATTCTATCATCTGATCAAACATCACTCCTTGATCAGGACGAGACTTTATTATGATAATGTCAATTAAAAATTCAAAATTCATAAAACGTGGGCTACATTCGTAAATGGGAAACGTAGTTAGCTAGAATATTCTAAATTATATAATGTACTATAAGAACAGCGTCAGCTTTGAATTTATAAGTTCGGTTAGTTAAATGACTGTTCAATGTTTAAAATTTTGACTTAATATATATATAGAGCAAGATCCCAGGGCCACCGGACGACACGTTGTTTCTAATGAACAAAATGTGGCGAATGAGTAGTGTTATTATGTACTTAGAACGTATGCCTACCTGCTAGCTTTCTCAGACGGCCAATTTTCAGGTATCAGGTAATGAAGGTACATAAAAAAATTATCCATCTCACGTAAATTCTAATGGCTGATTTTCACATATATTTTAAGCAATACCCACAAATACGTTAATCGGACCAATAAGTTTAAAGCTATGGAGAGTTTGACCTGAAACATGAATTTTTAATATAAGATATAATTTATGAACAATCGTTACTAAAACTTAACCGTCACAAATGTTTTACCTTCATTTACCAGGGTCATGTTTTTTTTTATATTTAGTATGACAACTAAGCAGAATCATCACCTAAAACTTAGCAAGCACCTTTTTTCATAGTCAAGAACCTTGTATTGGTGAAACTGAAACGGAATGACATCTGTGATGACAGATGATAGATAACAAATGACAGGTGACAGGTGACAGATGCTTTTACTTCCCCAATGATTTTATATAATAGATATGTTATACCCATACAAATCAACCGAAAAGAGTGTACCGCAAAGCAGCGGTAGCACACATACATACAAGTCAAAATGATACAAAAGAGATAAATTACAAAACCAACAAGAAAAAAAGAGATAGTTTTGTCAGTTGCGCGTCAATGCACCGGCAACCAATCACCTTAAAGTAAGACGTCCTAATTAGGATGTTTTTGCGTCTTCAAAGTTTTGCGCTCATAACATATCTTTTAATAGAATATCATTGCTTGGCCCTAATTATCTGTGGAAGAATAGTGCACTGCCACTCCGGTGCAAGCCGATGCAATACAGCTTTGCACGGCTTTTAGAAGCTTTAGCATATAAATCGGTAAAGCGAGTATCTCGGCTCATTAAATTCTTCTGGCAACGCTAATTAACTACACTTTGAAGTATTCAGCGGCATTTCGCGTCACCGACCGCTTGCATCTCAATTATGCAATACAATCTTATTTTAATATCACTTTTGAAAAAGCAATTAGTAACTTAAAAGAGTTTCGCGAAACTTCGTTTTTGCAAAAGAAATATAAACAAAGACAATGTAGTCGACGGTCTTTTTATACTTGTTGTTTTAACAAAGAGAAGAACACCTAAAATTGTGTTTTTTATAATGAAACTTCTAAAGTAAATTTATTAAAAACATAACTTTAGTATATTTTATAATATAAGTTGAGATTTATACTTTAACTTCTTTTGGGAAATCCATTATTTATAGTCAGTAGTAAAATTAAAAAAAAACTAATAGTGTATTTTTAAGGATATGGATTATTATTTATCTTTGAAATAACATAAACAAGATACGAAAATCAAAATAAAAAATTTCTTCGTAAAAAGCGAAGAAGCGAAATTTACGACAGTTCCCACAATAGTAAGTTTCGCTCAAAGATTACCAAAACTACGCAATTAACTTTGATTATTGTTATCTGTACATCGTATAGGGGACAAGTCAGGGTAAGTTTGACGGCAAGTGAGGAACTTCGATACCTAGCAAGTGACTTTTCGTATACCCTCTAGCCCTTTGTTCGAAATCCCTTTGAAACAAACTTGTATATTGTATAAGTATTAACATAGATAATTATTGCATGCTATACGGCTTTCTCTCTTAAAATTATCATTAGTTGGAATACCAAAAAATATTTCGAAGTAGATTGTTTAACCAAGTATTTAAATGTTGTTCACGAATAAAGATTTTAGGTTTCATTGTTTCAATAAAATGTATAAATATTACAGACTTTTCGTATATTTCATAAACGTAATCATTCAATCAGTTTCAAATCCTGTTCAATCCAGTTTGAAAGCTTTAATCATTGAGGTGACAATGTTAGGTGTCGTGTTCATAAATAATTTAGTAAAAACAGTTTTTTTAACGGATGTTTTATATTCGATAGCGGGTTTCATTTAAGAAACGGTTTGGCGAAGGCATGCCCTATACAGGAGAGAGACATTTATAAATCCCATTGGATCGTAAGAAACAGATTGTTTATAACTTTAATTCTACTTATTATACGAACTCTGGGGAGTTGTAATAAAATGGCAGTTAATATTTGGAATAATTACGCCAATTTGTCATATTATTTAGAAGAAGATTACCCAAGTGATATAAAACTCGGAGAGGTTGTAATACTGTTCATTTCGTCCCGTTTCTTGGTATTAGCACGAAGGCGATTAGCGTAAAAGTTTGTGAAACAATAAAGACTTGACTAATGTTAAGCAGATAGCAAGCCCTCTCGAATGGCCCCTGAATATTCTACTTCAAAAAGAAGTCATTAGGAAGTTTGGACTTTCTAACGCCCGCGGGGAATAAATATTTCCCAAGGACGGGAGAAACAATAACAGTCACAGTTTGTTTAGTTCCTTTGTATCGAATTATTTGCTACAATATCAGAGGAATTACCAAGTTTTTTACTGGCACCATAAAAGGTATTATAAACGGTAACATTATGGAGATATAAAACTTGAGGGTAAAAGGCAGGTTTTGGATACGAGTATGGAGTTTGTTTCAAAGATATAATTTGGTTGTTTCCACGTGAGGGCATTATACTGGGCTGTAAATATAATACGCTCGTAAAGTAAAATGCGCATAATTAGTAGCTATAAAAGGATATTTTATATGAAATACACGCTCAAGTCTCAACTCAACGTTGTTAACGCATTCGTAAAATTATAGAAGACAAATTTCGGCACAGCATAACTATTCAAGATGATGATATGGCAATATTTCTCGGTTTTACAGCATATAAGTATACCTATACTCTATGTGGTTGTGAAATACCAGATATTTCTCGAAAGATTATTCGCACTGGAGTAGTACCTCTGTCAGAAAACCACACAAATCAGGCACTAGCAAGAGATAATAGCGGTGGATGAATAAGCGATAGGTGTCCAAATTTTCCATCCCTTTCTTTCGTACCAGGGTTTTCGTTTCATAGTTCTGTATCTCATATTATATTTCCCTCATATTTATTTATATAAGCAGTTACTTACCAGTTTAATTGACTGACTACTTATTCACGAGGTTACTTATTTTGTGTCTCGTTGGAGGTAAATGTTTTGTAATACCATGACGATTCAAAAGTGTTACTAAATGTAGCCTAATTGAATAAAGATACTTTTGACTTTGACTTTGACTATGAATTTTACTTTGACTTTGAGGTGAATGCAAATTCCGTCAATCGTAATAGAAAATACATAGCTATTAACGCGTTTGTTCGTACCATCGTGTTAAATAACAATATATCATACGACAAGTTACAATAACTAAACGAAATTTACGCGGCAATGAATTTCACGCGCCATAATTTCGTACACAGCCCAATAAAAAGGGCGGTTTCTTGCGGGCCAAGTGTAGCTGTAACGAGGAAGGAAGACGTGACGTTAGTTTGATATACGACCGGGATCTTTTGTGTGATACTCGTTAATACAGACACAATGCGTTTCAACCCAAACTCGCTCGACTTACGCTGTGTGTAACAATGACTCTAATTATTATTGTTTAAATTGTACTTAGATATCGACTCTCAATTCACGTTACCGAACTGGAAAGTTCAAACGCGACTAAGAAAATGACGCTTTATTATTTTAGACATAAATGACTAGATTTGAGAGTTCAATCAATGTTATGGTAAACATATTATTTCTTTCCCATGTTGGTAGAATAAAGAAGGAATGTTTAAAATTCTTGAAATATGATGTACCTTACAGCAATTAAAGGAGTAGTTAGATAGAAGTTTCTCTTTAAGGAAGACTTTCTTGCAAATTTCTAGAACATTCTAGCAAATTAATAAATTATTAACTGGCATACGCAGTAATGCTCGCATTGAATTAAATCGATGCCATTAATCTATGTGTTTCCTTATAATCCCCAGTAAATACACGACATAAAACAAAAGCAACAAAATATTCAACGTAAAACCTATACGGAGTATTAATAAAAGGATTTTCAAATTAAAAGACGGAGCGTCTCGCGGTTACGTACCGTACAAACGCTTAGAAAATAATTGTATGCACATAATTATTTGTGCAACGCCTGCTTTGTACGGTCAGGCGCTCAGGAACAAAGAGACTTTGCCAAAGCTCTTGGAGGATAAATGAACGCTGGAAGTGCCAAGATAATCGTTTTACTTGATATAGTGATGTAGTGGCCTGGTGCTCATTTATAATGTCGCTCTAATTTGGTTAGAGTAATTACGTGTTTCGTCTTGATGTTTGGCGAGGGACGGGTGAATTGTTGGGTACGTCGCATGTTGGAACGTTTAAATTGTATCTTCTAATGAAAATGTGCTTAATTGACACGAGATCTGATGTCCTTCTTTAATATTGAAATTCTCACTTAACTAGGTCACCCTTTTGTGAATATGCTGATTTCATATTACAATGAAGTAAATATAAGCATCAATTTGGAAAGTATCACGTTATACAAGTGACATATATCAACCTGATAAGACCTGATAATTTACAAAGTTATTTAAAAGCGAAAGGAAAGCATAACATATGCTTTATAAAAAATAACAAGCAAATCAAGCGTAGGGTATGCATAATGGAAGACTATTAATTGCATGCTGACGAGTCCGTCCGTGTCAGGGTGCGTGGAGGAACCCCGATGAGCATAAGTCGGTAGTGACACCATTTCATGTCATACATAACTATGTATTCTCCAAGGAGAACGCGGAATAGAGAACATGATATCTCTTTTTGCCCCAAGGAAAACGCAGTATAGGGAACATAATGCCTCTCTCTCCCCCGAGGAAAGCGCGGTATACAGAACACGATATATCTTTCTGCCCCAAGGAGAACGCGGTATAGGGAACATAAAGCCTCTTTCTCCCCCGAGGAGAACGCAGTATAGTAGAGACCATAATACCTCATTCTGCCC
>DWAJ01006602.1:0-10207 GCA_018238005.1 Eurema mandarina | reverse complement strand
CGTACTCGAAGCATTAACTTGTTGGGTAATAATTAAGAGGATTTTATAGTGACGCATATCAATATTAAAAAAAATTTAATGTTTTATATAAATATATTAACTCGGCCATCGCATGAAAATACGTGTTTTGTTTGTTGTTTCATAATTTTACATATTAAATATTACTAGTAAACGATGCAAAGCACATGATGAGCTTATCTGAAGTTTACTTCGTTAACTTAAGCTTTTAGATCGTCGGGAAATGCTAAACGCATACCCATGATTTCGGTCAAAGCTGTGTCTGACAGAAGTCTCAAACCCACTAAATTCACTTGGTATTCCATTTTTCCCTATGCGACGCATCTTGTATTCGTAAGGACCCTAACGCAATGATAATACGTACATTATTTCAACTTTTAAGCTAACCCTTTTACCATAATAACACAGTAAGCGCAACAACATTGAAAATGTCTGCTTTTACGTCATACTATAAACAATACATAACTATTCTTTATTGTGTAATATGAAAGTATCCATTCAAGTTCGAATTGTTTCTAAAAAAATATTTTAGAGGTCTTAAAACATGCGCACGCAAGGTCGTACCAATGAATTCAATTCTAACACGTTGCTTCATGAGACCGTGTGGCCTAATGGATAAGGCGTCGGACTTCGGATCCGAAGATTGCAGGTTCGAGTCCTGTCACGGTCGACGTTAAATTTTTTTTGTATTATAATTTTTCTTTCAAAATACGCAAATGTTCAAAAAGCGGCTGTTAATATAATTTCCTTCGATCATAAATATTTATTACTTTGTTTATCTTTAAAAAAATCCAATATTTCCAAATATTTTAGCCACATCTTTTGGGATTTTAATTACCATGCTACTCGATAGAGGGCGCTAAATTTTAAAAATACACTAATAAAAAAAATCTTATTGCAGGTTCAATTAGAACTTCGTTCGTAGCTGGATCGACATTTACAGTGCATTGGCATTTAGCTTACGCACATAAAGTAAGTCATCTTATTACTATTATATTATTAAACTTAACTTAAACTTGATTATCATTTACAACAATTATAAGTATATTTGAAGTAAAACCCATCTTAGAAATCTATGAATAAAGAATGCCAATTTCTGTTTTTGCTTATGACTAAAATAGAATAATTTGAAATTTAATACAATATATTTATCAAATAATTGATTTCGTAGCAATGAGCTATATATTTTGTTCTATTTTTTGATGAATAAATTTAGTCTTTTTTTAGTATAACAGGAAATATATAAATTACAATTTCGGTATCGTACTCATAGCCCGGCTAGCTCAGTCGGTAGAGCATGAGACTCTTAATCTCAGGGTCGTGGGTTCGAGCCCCACGTTGGGCGGTAATCTTTTTATAATTTTATTTTTTATTTTTCAGGGTGGCTTTAGTTTAAGAATCCTGGATTATTTGGATAGACCACTTTTGGATCTTACGCCTAGAGCTGGAGGAACAGAATTTGTGCGGGATGATGTTACGTAAGAAAATATAATTATTATTATTTCCTTAATAATTTCGAATATAAATTTTTAATACTTTTGCATTGATATACATATTATCGTGAGTTGTAAGTAATTTGAAGCAATAAATTGTAAAATAATATTAACTTCAAAGTTTAAGTAACGTTATTTTACGAAACCAATATGTATACTAGCTATGCCCCGCGATTGTACAAGCGTAGTTTCCGTTCCCGGGGCAATACCGGGAAATAAAGTATCCTGTTTGTAAATCCAGGGTATCACCTATTTTTATATCAAATTTCAACGAAATCGGTCCAGCCGTTTTTGCGTTAAAGAATAACAACAAACTATCACTTTTATAATATTAGTAGGATAGTAGGATAGAATAGGATGTAGCTAACAAAACTAAAAAGACGAAGCTAATTTATGTGTAGTTAATAGATTTTTATTTTTATTTTTTGTATTCTATGAAGTGGTGAGACGAGCTGGACGTCCTCCTATATAGATTCGCTATATTGGCTTAATATTAAAATTGGTTTCAGAGCTCAAAGCTACGAAGTGAAGCTACCAAGTGACTTCACGTGCGAGAACTGTACGCTCCAGCTGCAAAGGGAAGCCGGCGAGTGGGGCCCCAAATACCGGTTTTGGTCTTGCGCCGATATCGATATTGTTCAACGTGAGTTATTTATACCACTTTTATATGCTATTGTTAGAGTTTCGCAGCTTTAAGGAAAGTAAAAATCTATAAAATGGACAGTCGTAAATAAATTTTAAAATAATGGGTCAAATTTAAATGAAAGTCTGACTCGCGTTTTTTTTATAATTATTGTACCTACTTATTACTATCAGGGGCCAGGGCCCTGGAGCTGAATCTATTTTTATGTAGTCTTTTGATTGATGTCATTTTTTTTTTAATTTTATTTTATCCTTTTTATTCAATTCGTTTTTCATTACTCTCATGACTCTATATCTCTCATGACGTATAGTATAGTACGCCTCACGAATATTTAGCGCTGAACGAAACCTGCCCAGAAATCAAAAATAAGGTATCGAGGTAGCGGTGCGGCGCGCGGGGCGCGTGGTTGTCGGGTGCGCGAGCGTTGATTGGTTGTCCCAGTCGTGTTGTCTTTGAGCACCAATACGTCAATTACGAGCGCGATTCTACCGATGCGCTACTATTCTCGTCCATCGCTAAACATAAATGACGCGACCTATACTTAAGTTAATTAAAAGTTATTTTTTAAATTACGTGATTTTACGTATTTTAAATTTAGCTCTAATGTTCCCCATTGAATGTTTGCACCTACAACGGGCTACCATAACAATATTTCCTAATTCCTATATATTTCAATTATAACCAGGCAAAGAGTACCACGAGACGTGTTCCGGCAAGGGTTTCCACATACTGGGGCGCTGCAAATGCAACAAGCTGCACTCGGGCGCGCGCTGCCAGTTCGCGGACGAGTGCGCCGAGGACAATGACTGCGGCCTGCGCGGCAAGTGCATCGACGTGAACGCGACCGAGTCCCCGAGCCGAATGTGCTACTGCCCGCTCGGCTTCTACGGGAAAGGGTGCAATAAGAGTGAGTTCTTTTTTTTTTTTAATTTTTATGTGCCAGTGTTTTTTTTTTCTAAAAAGTTTTTATATGAAGTGTGTTATGGGTGAAAAGGATTTAGTTCTCTTTTAAAATATGCCAGTTTCGTTCTAGAAAGAGCGTTGCAATTTCAAAGTCAAAGTCAAAGTCAAAAGTATCTTTATTCAATTAGGCTACATATCAATCGTCATGGTATTACAAAACATTTGCCACCGGTTCGGAAGGCAGTTTCTACAGAGAAGAAACGGCAATTAAATCTGATAGTCGCTCTTTTCAAAATAAGAACATACAATTGTAAATATAAACAAAAACTCGACTACCACTTAAATTTTTTAAAACAGTTTTTTTTCCAAAAAGTTTTTATGTGAAGTGTGTAACGGGTGAAAAAGATTTAGTTCTCTTTTTAAATATATCAGATTCATTCTAGAATGAGCGTTGCAGTTTGAATGTCAAACTGTTCGTGTTTATTTTTCAAATGTGCCAGTCAGTCGAAATGGTTCAATAGTCAAGGATTCTCTTTTTAAATTTCTTACTACGAGCCTGTATAGTAAAATAAAAGGCACAACCTTTTATTTTTATTATCGCATGACTTTTTTCCTTATATGCCAGTTTTAGTGAAGTATTTTAAATAGTAGCAATTTTATAATGAATTTTTATAAATTTAGAGGCACCATGGAAAGACAAGACATTGAACTTAGGATTATACAGCAAGAAGGAATTATCAAAGAACTTCACGTTATATTGGCGAGTTATCAAGGACATGGCTGAGGTGGAATTCGTCATGATGGTCAACGGGACTTCGTATGCCGGTACGTCCTTTAAACATTACAACAAGTATTTTAGGTATAAATAAATGAAATGAAAAAAGAAAACACTAGGTACCCTACCTAGTGTTTTTTTTCAATTGAATTAAAATTATATATAGACGAAAATAAACTTTTCCGTAAATTTTGATTGGCAGCCTTATCGCTGGAAAGCGATGTTTTTCAGGCAACCATGGCGATAAGAAAAAGTTAATTTAGTGCAGAAAATAATTAAATTCTAAACCAAAAAAATAATGGTCCAATATAAAATTGTTATTAATTTTTATTATTATATCCTTAAACAACACTAGCCGTTGCTCGCGACTTTGTCCCTATCGATTTTCTATTTCATTATTTCTTCACTCCTATTAGTCGCAGCGTGATGTTTTGTAGCCTAAAGTCTTCCTCGATAAATTGTCTATTGAATAAAAAAAGAATTTTTCAAATCGAACCAGTAATTCCTGAGATTAGCGTCTTCAAACAAACAAACAATCTCTTCAGCTTTATATACAAGTATAAATAATTAAGAATCCGAAAATAACAGTGTGTTTAAAATTATTTCAGGTCTTGGTTGGCGGCCAAAGGGATTGAAAAAGGAATGCAAAAACTTCCCTGTAATAGGACTCCCGCTTGACCAGCGTGAGTTATTTATATAACTGATTAATATTTATTTGTTTTATTGTTTATACCAAATTATAGTTGATACTAATATTATAATTTATGTTAAGACACTCTTATCACTAATTAGTGTTTGTACCAGTATTTTCTAATTTTTAAATATACCATAATAAAACATAATTATATGTATAAAATCAAACCTTGAGACTAGGATATGATTAGGACATTATTATGCTTATTTTAAAATAGAATTACTCGAATATTTCAGTTACAACAGCCCAACCCGAACCATTACCGAAACCGGAACCAAAAGCAGAAAAGACACCACATCCTGAACCTCAACCAGAACCGGAACCACAACCTGAACCTGAACCGAAACCAGAACCGAGCGCAGAACCTGAACCCGAACCGGAACCGAAACCGGAACCAGCTAAAATAAACCTAGAAACCACAACCGAAGCAGTAAATATGGAGAATGATAGAAATAAGCGCGTAGCTATGCACACATTAGATGGATTTGATTTTAAAAACTTAGGAAACGATGTCACGGTTAAAACTAGTATATCTTACAAAGTGTCTAGTTCCAAAGGTAAGTTTCTACTAATAATAACAATTTTTTTTTTCATTAAGAATTACGGGCTTGTATTATGACTCTCAATAGAACTAACACTTTGGAAAGAGTATAAAAATAGTAATTATTGCTTAAAACACCTTAAAAAACACTGGATGAATTTGAATATTTAATTAAAGTTAAATTTACACATGGCGAATTTAAGATCAATCAATTTAAAATAGTTTCGGTCAGGATCATTTAATTTGAGTTATTGGCGTTTTGTATTAAATCGTCTCCTGCGAGTTATATTATAATCTCGTTGTTAACCGTGTTACGATGTGAAAACTAAAAATTAAAATCATATACGATTTAATATGTAGTTTATTAGCTAAAGTTATTAATATATCGACAAATACGTCCACAAAAACCATCATGGCTAGGAAAGTTAGAATAATTTTGACGTATAATTTCATATTTATAGGTCGCAAAAAACGCGCAGCTCAAACAGAAGATGCAAGTAAGTGTAAAATTGCACTCTATTCCTAAACACATAAAGCACAATTTTGTACACCAGTGCTAACACGACACCGCACAGCACATACCTTCAAAAGCAAGACTAACATGTATGACCTTTAAAACTAGTGTACATATAATTGCATGGTTACGTTATTTTTGCAGATGTGGAAACGACCACTATAAATGACAATGAAGCTGAAAATTATCCAACCCCCAAACCGACTGAACCCAATTTAGTAGCGAACCGCAAGCCCAAAGCTTTTAGACCGAAAAATAAACATATCCCTAAAACTCCTGTCGTTAAAGTCACTACTCCCGTGCCTGAACCTACTTCGGAACCGACAGCTGAACCGGAACCCTCTCCTGAACCTAAATCGGAACCAGTAACTGAACCTACAGCAGAACCAAAACCTGAACCGACCTCAGAACCAGAACCTTCCCCTGAACCGACCTCAGAACCTGAACCTACTCCTGAACCAACATCGGAACCTGAGCCCTCTCCTGAACCTTCTTCCGAACCAAAACCCGAACCAGAATCTGCTCGCGAACCTAAATCACAATCTGAACTTAAATCTCAACCGGAACCTACTTCTGAACCTGAAGCAGAGCCTTCTTCTCATCCAACTTCAGAATCTGACCCATCTCCAGAACCAAAATCAGAACCCGAACCATCTCCAGACCCCAAATCAGAACCTGAACCATCTCCAGAACCTAAATCGGAACCTGAACCATCTCCAGAGCCTAAATCAGAACCTGAACCATCCCCAGAACCCAAGTCAGAACCAGAACCTTCTCCCGAACCAAAATCAGAACCTGAACCATCCCCAGAACCCAAATCAGAACCCGAACCATCTCCAGAACCAAAATCAGAACCCGAACCATCTCCAGAACCAAAATCAGAACCCGAACCATCTCCAGAACCAAAATCAGAACCGGAACCTTCCTCAGAACCAGCTCCTGAACCTTCCTCAGAACCAGCTCCTGAACCTAGTTCCGAACCAAAACCATCTCCCGAACCCAATTCCGAACCAGAACCATCCGCAGAGCCCGCGGACGATGCAGAAAACCTCTTAGTGAAAGGCCTATACGAAGAATCAGGTAACGCACTGCTTAGCTATTATCACATTATCAGCTTCAAATATTTATCTGCTTCTAACTTAGCTACTGATAGAAATCATAGTATAATGTTAAAATAACCTTTTTATGGTAACACTTTTATAATATTCGTTATGAGAATTAATTTTTAATAACCATCTTGCTTCATACTATAGCACATAAGGTCATATACGAACATATCTTTATTACCTAACAATTGTCGTACAAAATGTACCATTTTTCAATCTTCCTAAAAATGTCTCCTACTCATTTATATATTTAAATATATTCTGCGATGGCATTAATAATAATCTTAACATCTTGTTAATTAAAAAAAGAAACTTTCAGAAAATATCTAAATCAAACAAATTTCGTTACATACCTAACTAAGAATGCTTGAATTTGTTTATGTATTATATGTAAGAATTGCTATGATATATTTAAATACGTATATGCTACTGTATATATAACATATGACTAATATTTTTAACTATTTATTTAATGTATAAAATGTAACTTCTTTAATTTCTTCTTTCTTTATTCTTAACGTTATAAAAACTCTTTTAACGTTGTATTAATATTTATTTTCTTAATTGCTTCAGCTGTAATACGCTTCCATGCTTGAATGCTATCCCTTTCCTTCCCTTCTCTTTCTCCTCTTTACTCTTACGACTTCTACCATTGACTCTTCTCTGACTGTCTTACTTTCTTTTAACTGAATGTCGGTGGTTTTTTCTAGAACATTAACTATGTTCAGGTAAGTATTTTATATGTGGTTTGAATTCTTATATGTTAAATGTCTCGGTAACAATTAGTAAGTATAATCAATATTTAATATTGATTTTTTTTTCTAATGTCATTCGTAGATAAGTATTTTAAATATAGGGAAAATAATTCTTTCTTTTTTACGGTATATGTCGCATGAACTATTAATCTTCAATCTTCTATATTATTTTCTAATTTTTTCTCGATTAACACCACTATACTAAAATATTTCGATGTAATTTTCGCTACATTATAAATTTTAAAATTTAGACATTTATCATCAACGTTTTCAATTTGTCCCGTTCATATTAAAAGCAGTTTTTTGTTAATTTTGCAACTGACTTAGAAAAAGATTTCCAATTTGACTAAAGGTTTTTTGTATGTATGTATTTTGAAGTAAAAAACAGTGTCTAGTCTTGTCAACAACCATCACTTCAATTTTATTACACAAAATAATTATATGATATGATTTTAATTACTAAAAATATTATAGGTTATTTCCCTGCCCACGACTATGTGCCGAAATTCGAATTTAACCCAATGGACTGTACTGATATTGTCATTGGCACTGCGAGAGGCAATTACCATAGAGTTTTAGACTATTATACCAGAGACAGGTTTGTTTTAATTATTTATCTTTAGTCATGTTATAAATTTGTGAAGTTTAAATTCTAAATATGTGTGATGACAATATCTGAATCTACTGAAGTGATTTCAAATATGTACATTGATCAATTATAATTGAAACTAATGAAAAATGTCGAATAAAGATTTTTAATAGGACTTGAACTATCTTTTGTTTCATCATATCTTTTTTATTTATAACACCGTTCGAAGTTATTGACAAATTTGTTTGATTTTGAATGATCAAATAGGTATTAAATTGAAGAAAAAAAATCATATTTAAGATGATGATTAAATTTGAGGTCGTTTTTATTTTAATGGTTCAGATTTTCATAGAATAGGAATATTTTTAAAACTTGATCAACTTTCAGGTCAACACCTCGAGTGGATAGTTTCTGGGGAGGTCATGATGACGTGACAGCATCATCAGGTTTCGAAGAGAACGGAGTCACCACTATAATGTTTAGAAAGAAAATTAAGGTATGTCTATAACTGCTTTATAAAACTTATATGGGTATAAATAAATGAAGAGGAATATTTTTTGCCCCCATCGTGAGTTCCAGGTGTTTTTACTGAGATGTAACTTTATGTTTTGTATTTCACTTCTTTGCTTCCCATTTTTAACCGACTTAAAAAACGACCGGAAAAGTTTTTTCAATTCGACCGTATAGGTAAATTAATTTTGTATAATTTTATTATTATTTTTTGTTCTTTTAATGTAATGCCTGGTATCCTGGTTGGAATCACTTATGACAAGGCCGTTAATAACATTTTAATAGTTTATTATAATGTTAGAGGGTATTATTTTATTTAAGAAGAATTGATAAGTAAATATAACTCTCCTCGTCTCCAGGCAACAGAACCAACTGACCATTCTCTAGTAGATGACGAAATGCACGTCATCTGGGCTAAGGGCCAGGAATTATCTGGAGTTCACCCGGAGAAAGACTTCTATAGACCCGACGAGCTCAAGTACCACGGACATGGCGACCAGCGCGGAGTAGCTGCTATCAACTTCTTTGGTAAGTAGATTGTTAGGAAGGTAGTTGAAAATGTAGTTCGTAGTTTGGAGATTTATTTTAATTATGTGCAATATTTTGAAAGATTTTGTAAGAAATGTGTTTCAACAAATTATATGAATCATTCGAAAATAATGATAAAAAAAGAAATGCATAATTGATAAATGGGAGCTTCCTGTTCTTAACTGTCAAAGAATATTTTAAGACCGCCTCAGTTTATAGGAAAAACATATCTTAAGTGATTATAGGTTTGTTAGTATTGTATTTAAATATCAAAATCACAATATCACTATTTTAAAAGAGGTTCTGTCTTTTCAAATACAATTTATTTAAAAAAAGGCATATAATTATTATGACAGTTTAGATAAAGTCTTTAATATAAAGTTTTCATCACGGTATCCCCAAAATTACAGAAGAAACAAAATCCGAGATATCAGGCAGCATCACGTCTTTGGAAGACAACAAATGTGGAGCCCGGTTCAGTCTGCCCGCCAACTGCGACATCGCCAACAGAACTTGTGCCTTTGTTGCCTCTTGGGAGTACTTAGGGCAGAAAAGAGGCAAGGACTCCATCAAATTCACGATCATGACGAAAGAGACAAAGCACTGGACTGGAATCGGATTCAGTTTGGATAGGAAAATGGTGAGTGGTGGAAAATATCTTTTGAAGTAAACTTTAATGAATAAAAACAAAATTACTCTAAATAAAATTGCAACACTATGCTTTATCTACCTCTTCGAGGAGAGAAATTCTCTCTGAGTAATTAATTGGTTGATAGCCAACAAAGGGTTTTACAAACTAAATGTGTGTTGCCAGCATTTGGGAATTTCCTCGAATTTGGGTAAATTTTTACATATACATTTTTCATTTTAGTCCGGTCAATTTAAACATTCGAAGTTACATAAAGTCCACAGTAAACAACTTTTATAACTTTTTGAATCGATATATCTCAGAAACGGTGGATCCTTAGAAAAAAGGATTGATACATATTTAATAGATAATTTTATGATCTACCATTCGTCTTCGCCGCAATGCACATATCCTTCGCTTCCTCTTTTCAATCTTATTTAATCCTCACGCTCCTTCTTATCTTAAAAATCGCTTTAATTTCCTTTCTTCTGATTCTGTTTACACCCTTAG
>DWAJ01006601.1:0-10209 GCA_018238005.1 Eurema mandarina | reverse complement strand
TATAACTAAAAAAAGTTAAAATATAAATAAAATTAATTACATCCGAACCAGCAAAAACAAACCAAAATGTTTTAATATTGGTTTGGCAGATTGCTCTTAGTTAACTATTTATTAAATAAATTAAAAATTGTTGACGTTTTCATTTAATTCAACTCTCATTACTAAAATGAAGATAAGATGTCTATAGCCATCGCTTAAAGTGATATCTCGAAATATATCTAAATAACAATTTAAAGTAAAAAACGTTTACGTTTAAAATATAGTATAGTTAAGTTAATTGTTAAAATAATTGACTTTATATAAATATTTTTAATGTTAATAAAATAATTAAATAATCGGCATACAAGCAGGCGAGCGACCTGAAAGTGAAGAAGTGAAGAAATACTCTCATTTCCGGACATTCATACATACATACATACATTCCGGATATTAAAAACTTCGATATCAAAAAAATTTAAATGTACGTACGCTTCGCCTTAACTCATAAAAGTCTATTAGACATTATCTAGCGCGTCCCGCAGTACGGTGACATTATTAATTTATGCACAAACGGACAAATCGATTGTGATTAAACACGTACACGTTTCTAGTACATTGTTTGTAGATCTTTTCCGCCCGTTTTTTCATTCTTTAATTGTCAAATTTTAGAGTGTCTTGTTTATTATAGCAATGATTGTGTAATAAATGTTTCTTTCTTTAATTTAAAACCAAAAAATAAAAGGTAAATAAATTGTTTACTAAATTTATCGATGTATGCATTCGTTAAACATTTCGCTATGAACTTTCTTTTTTGTAGTTAAATGTTAATTTCAATTAAATGATAAACTTAATAAAAGCCAACTCGATTTTGAATAATTGATTTATTATATTTATAAGAGTAAACTAAATTATCATAAAACTCATACACTTAATATAATATAAAACAGTATTGTCTTTATACCGTAAAGTAACGTAACACGAATAACATTACCATAAAAATTATTAACATAAAATCATCATAACATTAAGCAGATGTACGTCGAAAGTTATTTAAATTCATGAAGTTAATCATTCTTTGTGTGTTTTGTAAAAAAAATAACAATATAAGGTTATAATTTTATTAAAATAACGAGTATATTAAAAACTAGCTGACCCGTGCCCACTTCGTTGGGCAAAATGTTAACAATCCTTTTTTATATAGCCTATGACACTCAGTGTGGCTTTCTATTGGTGAAAAAATGCTTAAAATCGGTTCAGTATATCCCGAGATTACCCATTACAAATTACCAAACACACAAACTTTCCTTCTTTATAATATTAGTATAGATATTATGTATTATGTATTGTCAAATTGTATAATTTATTTTTAATACTTTCTTGTATTCGCGAATTAAGTGCTCTTATTATATCATATACGAAAGGTTGCCTGGAAGAAATGTATCACAGCTATAAGCCCGCCATTAACATGTGGAGTGTGTAGTCTTTATTCTTCTGTATTTCTATTTTTGTATATGTTTGTGTTATGTTACTACATGTAAAAAATAGTTAAAAATAAATAAATACAATGTAAGCTTAAAATTGTCTTACATATGAGTTGTAGTAGAGGTACCTACTTACTTTATTTAGGGTGTTTTAAAAATAATATTAATTTTCAAATATAAAAAAAACTCTTTCTTACCCGAATTTAACGGTTCATTGCAAGATAATTACTATAGATAAAAATTAAAAAGCCGTTTAAACCATAACACACTAACATCGTGTTACAATAACCGTTTTTTGAGTACCCACATGTGCTTATCTATAAATTAGATTAATCAATGAAAATCAGTGTTGCCACTTCAACGGTGCATCTTCACCGCATACGGGTTTATTCTGTCGACCACTTGTTCACCACCGATAGGGGTGTTGAGTGCCGTTAGAAAACTGTCTCTAAGTTTAAACTCTAATATCGGAATACTCAAATGCTATTTAAATTTAAGTACAACTCAAATCTGTCAACTTAGAATTGATTTGGGTATTTGACCGTATGAATTTAAAATATTAATTATAATATATTTAAAATTTGTTCAGGATTCAGGTTGTAAGGTTTATAGTTGGTAAGATTCATCATTACTTACTATAAAACAAAGTTTTCTTTTGTTTGTTCCTATGTATGCTTTAGTCTTAAAACTACGCTAACGATTTTCATACGGCTTTTTAAATATATAGAGTGATTCAAGAGTTTATTACATTCGTAATATAAGGTAATGGTAAGATTCGAAGGTGAGCCTGGAAGTTACAAAGGTTCCTAGGTACCTTAAGTTATTAAAGGTTCAAATTTATTAAAATATTAAAATAAGCTAAGATCATAAAAAAGTATATTAGTGTTAATATACAAATTTATTTGTTATGGGCACATTCGCAAACTCTTCCAAGACCTGACTTATTGACGTAACACTAACCGTTCCTGTTTTAGTTCAATATGAACGATTAAAATATATGATAAAAATCCTATAATTGATGCCAAAGGTATACTGGTACTAAGTATAATATTAAAATATTTTATTTAGATTTTATTTAGATTTAGTTACGCTACTCGACAATAGATGTCTCAGATGCATTTGAATACATAAAACAAATTATATATTTTAATTAAATTAAGTATCCGAATGTTTCTTCTATAATATATGATTTTACAATTGAGAAAAAACAATATATAATATACATATATATAATATATTTAAAATAGAACAACAGTTATTTAATAAACCTTTGCATAGTGTTCTCCTATTTTGTGTATTATTTTTAATCTTCTTATTATCTAATTGTTAAGTGTCCTATGTATCGTTTTAATGTGTGGGCAATGTCCTTTGCATTATTTTATCTTTAGTACAGTGTATAGCGAGCAAAACTAGCTTAAAGGTAGTAAAAAAAACATTGGCGCGTTCAAGCCGATGCTTGTTATTAATATGTTCTACTATTAATGTGTCATTCTTTAGTTTGTACTATTTAAAGAAAAATAAAAGCAAATACTGGCTCAACAAAAATGGATTCAATAAAAAAAATCTTTTGGCGCATTTGGTCAGATTCATATCTCAATCTTCGCAATCATAAATCATAGAAACCGAGCGTTCTTTTGTTAGAAAAACTTGCACAAAAAGCATGAGCAAAAAGTGTGCCTCATGCCACAAGTGTCAAGTTACGAAAACCGCCACCTGATTTGTTTCAAATGTTAAGTGAAGTTTTTGCAAACTTAATAACATATAACAGACGAAAACGGAAATTTATAAATAAATAGCCTTGTTAGTTGCTTGGCAGTCGGTTAATTATAATAATATGTAATTTAATACTTAAAATACTACCTGAGGACACTTTTTTTAACACAGCACCATCTAGCCTAAAATCGAACCCTAGTTTGTAATACACACTAATTTGTAAATTAACAAATAAATTACTGCTCTACAGTATTATTGAACTATACTTGGATTTTTAAAAAGCTAAACAATATAGAGAAAATTGAAATAAAATTGTCAAGGTAATGTCTTCACAATCATTGTTTGAAATGAAAATTCAGAAATTACTCATTGTTCGAAAGTTTGGGAGTGGATTAAAATTTAAACTAAAATAAGTATTCTACATTTATATAAGTTTCATATAGTCTTTTATGAATCTTATAGAAGTTTTATGATGAATTAGCTATATATTTTGTTGATCAATTTCAATTTTATCTAACATTAATGCGTGTTAAAATTTAATCGATTCCTAAGTAAGTTATCACGGTTCCTCGATCAATCTTTCAATTCAAGAGATCCTTTTAACAAAATGTTTAAGCCCGAACGCCCGCTCAAAGGGTGATGTTACCAGTATATTAAATCAATTTTATACGCTTTAGATAGGACAACCCTGCGTGATACAAAAATGTTTCCAATTCTTGCCGGTACGTAAAAACATATTATTAAAAACACAGTTAATAATTATAGTATTTTTTTCTTCTTTGTAGATATTGTATGAATAAAAAAATAGTAAATAACAATAAATTCAATGCTGCAATTCTAAAAATTTCTTGTAGATTAATTTGTGTATTTATTTATATAATAAATTACCAACATACATTTTGCAAATTTATGTTGGTAAAATAATACCTAATTATAAAAAAATGATATGTACATTTTATTTTATTTATGTAACTAGCTGTTGCCCGCGACTCCGTCCGCGTGGACTTTCATATAATCTTTGAGCCCCCTTTCTCTCCTTATTACCCTTTTTTTATTTAAAAGTAGGCTATGTTTTATGTCAGGCTCTAGATCATCTGTGTACCAAATATCATTACAATCGGTTCAATGGTTTTGGCGTGACAGACAGACAGAGTTACTTTCGCCTTTATAATATTAGTTGGGATTTCACCGGAACACTAGGTATTGTATTTCATGAAGCCTTACTGTAACAGATGTCAAGGAAAGACGTCCGGCGAGGATGTAGAAGGTTATGTTACAGTACTTCCGATATTTGCATATATGTTTAATACTAGCTGTTGCCAGCGACTTCGTCTCCGTGGATTTCTATTTAATATGAATAAGAACTAAGGAGCTTCGAAAAGTATATTGCATTTCGAAAGAACTTTATACCAAATGATTCTTTTAGTTTAATTTCTTATCCATTATAAAAAGGTCACAATCTTAGAAGATAGACTATCTCGGATTTATTTTATATAATTTTAAGATAAGTCTCTCGTAGGTACATATTTTTTGGTTTTGAACCATTTACCTACGACATCCAACACAAAATTAATTCGAACTATTGCGTTCAACAAAACAAACTTTTTTATAGTATAGATAAATATTTCGAACTCAATTATTGTCATGGAAGACGTAATTAATGGTTTGCCTACAATAAAAAAAACTGTTTTAAAGAATTGAAAAATAAATTGTTTTCCTTAGAACGAAAAGCGTGTTATAATTGTTTTTAGACTTTTACAAAAAAGGACTAAATATTTTTCGCTGTTTCGTTTGCGAAAATAAAGGGGCTAATCATAAGACACATCTATATAAATAAAAATGAATTGTTGTTCGTTAGTCTGATTAAAACTCGAGAACGGCTGGGCCGATTGAGCTGGTTTTGGTTTTAAAAAGTTTGTCGTAGTCCAGGGTAGGTCTTAAACGTGGAAAACATTCGAATAATCGCCGGGAAAAATATAAAAACAGCCCTTTTCAATTTCCCATACATACAAAAGCTTATTGAAGCAGTACGAAGTCTGCCGGGTCAGCTAGTTTTATAATATAAAAATTACACACGTGATCGAAAAATTTTACATTATTACTAAGTTGGTAACTCATTCAGTTGGTTTCACGCATGTATTTTATTCAATACTGATAAGCGATGCACAGTACGATAGCAATCGAAGAAAAAAATGTTTGTCGGAGTGATTGTTGGAGCGTTAAGAGGATTTCCTTCGCATTACTATGCATGAGATTCCACTTTTGGGACGTTCGAGGGGTAGCTACGCATTGGTACTACTCGTTGGTTGCTTTGTTACCACATCAATAAATTAAAGAAAAACATATTAGTTTTTTAATAAACACACTTTGTGCAGTGGCAGCACTATCAAGGTTTTTCGGCGCCAAGGGTTTAATTTTGACACAGGATATTCGAAAACAAGATCATTATTTATAGCTACAATTAAATTGACCACATACTTTTCATTAAATTAATAAAATACTAAGGACCAGCCCCGGCTTCGCACGCATTTAATAAACATAAAAGCAAATTTGTTAAAAACCTCTTCCATTTTTTGAAGTCGGTTAAAAATCTCGTCAATCGTTTGCCTAGTTTTAAAGATTTAAGCATATATAGAGACAGACAGAAAGCGACTTGTTTTATACTATATATTAATAAGTATAATTTTGCATATCATACGACACGCGTGCGCATACGCAGGTCAGTCCGCGTGACGCACAGATTCGATCGTGTCGGTTCCCACGGGACATGATTTTGTCATGTATATTCATGTTTCCTGAAGAATATTGATTTAATTAAAAAAATCCCATGCGTTTCGCACTGTGGCTTACTGGTGATATTCAGATAACTCTGTGCCCCCCGGGGTTTCTTGCGTTTTTTAATAACTTAACAATACTATATGTTACTTGAAGTTAAAGCATCTCATATCAAATATGTTATTACGTTTCGTTCGTTTAGTAAGAGTACGGGAGACCCATTTTTCCCCGCCCGCCTTTATCCTCTTCTTTTATTTCCTTTTTTCACATTAATTTATTTTTTATTTGTCTATTAATGAACGAATGCTTTTAAATAAATATTCAATTCTTCTACAATTTGGTGTAGTAGGTACTATCAATGTAAACTATTAAATAAACCGATTACGAAAGTTGGATGTTTTTTCTTTAGCATTAGGTATTATTATTTTACTACATACTAAATACATAAAACAAAGTCACTTTCTCTGTCGTATGTTATCGTCGTATGTCGTATGTGTCGTATGTCCTATACGTTTAAATATTTAAAACTACGCAACCGACTCTCATGCGGTTTTTTTAATAGATAGAGTGATTCACGAGGAAGTTTTATATGTATAATAGATGCATAATTTATGCGAGGGTCGCTAGTGTTATATAATGTCTAAGCTTCGCTCGTAGCGGAAGGATACAGTCGGGTGCGATTTAGCGCGCTGTCATTGTCGCAAATGGCGGAAGGCGAGGGTGCACGCGGACGCGCCAATGATCGGAAACGGTGTGAACTTCAATGGAATTTAAGTCTGCCATACACGCTACGGTCTTCAGAGATTTATTTATTTATTTACTTATAATGAGCACCAACAAGTAACATTACAATTTATGATTGAATCGACAGTAATTTAACAATTGCCCACTTAATTATAGGTGCCCTAAAAATTCGAAAAAGATATATTTGATTATTGATCTTGCCGATGGGCTGGTAATGAAAACAGCGCAGTTCTATTCCTACAGACATTCTGGTTTATATACAAAGGGATAGCTTTCATCCTTATTCTGTAGTACAGTAAACAACAAAAGTATATTAATTTATCCTCTATACATTACACGAACAAACAAAAGCATAAATAACAACACTACCTACACAAAGTAACAAACAAATTGAAAATAGGGGATTTCATTTCATGAACTGATATTGTCACTATAACTACAAGCTTCAATATAATTATGTAAGTATATAGTGTTTTATTTTAATTTAAATCTTGTATGTAAAATTATATAAAAATCGTACATAATTTTTTTCGTACGGTCGCTGGTTTCTTCTTTTGTTTCATGACGTACATAGAAACATGTTAGTTTGTAACAAAATTAAATAAACAAAATGATTTATCTACTTACAAACAAACCGTCAAAGCCGGAAGGATATCGCACTCCGGGAAGCGTTAACTGCTTGTAATGCCATCTCGTTGTAATTGAAGGGGTGCATACGGAGGACAGCTATGAGAAACGGCGATAACCTGTACTAGTTAGTTTATTTATTTTATTTATTTACTAGCTGCTGTCCGCGACTCCGTCTGCGTGGACTTTCATATGAATTTTTACCCCACCTTCCCCCTTTTAACCATTTAAAAAGGAGCATATGTTACTCTCCATCTTTTCAACTAACTGTATGCCAAAAATCAGGTCTATTGATTGCTTAGCTACGGTGTGAAGGAAGGACAAACAAACAAACAACACATTTTCACATTTATAATTTTCGGGACAGCCAGTTATTGTATAGGTACTCAAAAACATACAATAACAAAAAAAAGCACAATTTTAACAGAGTGTGACAATTATTGAATGATTGATCAATTTGAAACATTTTTCATTATCATTTCATTTAATAGTTTATAAATATCCTTAAATGTAAAATTATTGATAACTGTTAAGTTCAAAGAACTGATTTACCCAATAAAAACTGATTGATCTCAATAAAATCTTATTTTATTTCTAAAAAAGCTACATTTGATGTCGTATTACGGAATTCTATAGGAAAGAAAAAAACATATCCGTTTCTGTGTATATATTAATGTCAAAAACAATACAATAAATTAAGCCAAATTAAACCTATATAAAATAAATAAATCTAAATTACATTGTGACTAATAAATGTGTATCGTTTTATTTCCGTTGAGGAATTTTGTAAGTACAAATTATTATTATTGATAATATTTAAAATAATAAAAACTATAAGGGTTTTCTGAATAACTGCTACAAATACTTTGGGGTAGAGCTGTGTATAATTTCGTATTAAAACGATAATTATTATTAAACTTTACGAGTTAAAATTAAGTATGTTAAAAATATATACATTATTGAAATCATTAAAACATTTTTTAGTTACCGGAGTTTTAAATGTCTTCATAAATCTAAACTAGATTAATACAATTTTATGGCAATAGGTTATTCAAAATAATTTTAATATGATACGCTTTCTTCCTAGAGAGAGCGTACGATACAATGATGTTATAGTTAATATATATGTTATACACCAACAAATCAACCGAAAAAAGTGTTCCGCACAGCAGCGGCAGCACACATACATACAAGTCAAAACGATAGAAAAGAGATAAGTAACAAAACCAACAAGAAAAAAGAGTTAGTTTTGTCAGATGCACGTGAATGCACCGGCAACCAATCACTTAAGACGTCCTAAATAGGATGTTTTTGCGTCTTCTAAATTTTGCGCTTATAACATATCTATTTTATATAATATCATTGCTACGATATAAATGACTAACATTATTTTTATACTAACGAGATACTATAATTAAACAAATCGGTGATCATATTCGTCCTTTAGCCTAAAATCGTGTTAATTTAAAGATCACAGCTGTCATACTTTCGTATGTTTTAAATCGGTTAAATTCTATACAAAATTATTGAAAGAAAACGTTAGTATTTTATTGTGATGTTATTTGGTGGAATATTTACATCTAACACAATATTAAATAAAAGAACAGTCTTCTAATAGATTCACGAGTTTACAATAAATAGATTTAAATATATTTCTAAAATAAAATACATCGCAAGAACTAGAATCGTAGATACGTAGACCGATGTTTTGAAACATTTATTAGCGGCTTTGTATATATTTCAATTATGTATATGAAATGCTGATTACAAAGGGATATTAACATATTTATAATTAAAGCATTTTAACACTCAAATATCGGACAAAATAATATTGTTGAAGTGATGTCGAAATGTTTGCAATGTTCAAAATCTTATCTTTATAGCTTTAAAATAACTATAATAAATTGTAACTGATATATTTTCATACTCGACACAATAATATATAATACATACATATGTAATTCGAAATCGCAAAACAGTTATAACTTCATAATAACCAAAATAAATGCTTCAAAAACGGTCCAGTTGTGGCACAAAAGAATGTGACTATTGCACGATTGATTAATTATATATTAATATATATTAATTAATCAAACGTTATTCTCCTCCTAATGTTCTTATCAACATTAAAAGTCATTCTCCTCTTCAACGAATTCCCGATCATTGAAATCTTCGTTTCCTTCACTTTTGGGGTCACTTCGTTCTCTATTTTCATCGGTAAGAAAGAATCTTGCTCTGTAGACTCTTCATCATCAGATGTTTTCGTAATTCCGATCCAATCAGCATTACCATTGCAAGGGTACCAAGTATAGTTCCCTTCTAAAGGTACTTCATTTTCAAAATCAAAGTTCCACTTCTTGGTTTTCTCTATTCTATCCCTGATGATGGACTCTTGGAGGACGTTCGCGAAGTTATCTATTTTAGCTTCTTCAGAAGAGTCTGAGGGGAACAAACGTCTCCTTACAGTGCTGTCTGGTGATATTCTGGGCATTTTGGTGTTATGAGGTAGTCTGTGAACAAAAGAAACTAAATGTTAATGACTTTTTTATTTTATGACGTCCTTAATGAAAACTTGGACATATATACAGAATCGCTTTTAGAATATAATTTAATATGTGAACGATTATATATGTTTCAAATTACAGGTCAATATACCAAGTTTAGAAAACATAAAACGGTGTTATATATTCTTGATGTTTATTTAAATTAAACTGATCATAATATTGATCGGTAATAATACCGGAACTACTATTTGTTTTGAATAGCCAGCGAAATTACTGGGCTAATGAGTCTTAACATCTGATGACTCAAAGTGGGGAGCGTCGGTGTAGTGCACCCTGCCCGGAGTTGGGCTTTATAGCAAAGTTCCGGGTAGCACTGCATTGGCTAT
>DWAJ01006600.1:0-10211 GCA_018238005.1 Eurema mandarina | reverse complement strand
ATTTACAAAAGAAAAGTATGTATATGTAATTTATTCCGTTATCTAGTTGCCATAACACAAGCTTCGGCTTAGCTTGGAACTAGATGGCGCTGTGTATAAATGTCCTGAAAATATTTATTATTATTATATTATTATTTACTAATAGACCATAGTACAAAGGAAAGCAGTCTATTGACTGCATAGTACATCTACGGTGAGAGATGTCATCATTTTACTAGTTTCTGTGTGAGCTTGGTATGGAAAATGGGGAAACTATGCCAGTTATTGTTTAGGATTACTTAGAGTTCTTTTTAGTCTGTTAGGATTCAGCATTAAATTTGTCATTTCCAAAAATTTCATAGGACCCGTGAACGTTGCTACTGCCGACTTAAACCCAACACTATTCTGTGTTATAACGTTGAGTAGACCATGAATACACCTGGGGTTATTTCGGCACATAATAAAAATAATAAAGAACTATAAACATTTCAGGACATTTATACACAGCGATATCTAGTCCCACGCTAGAAGAGCTTGTGTTCTGGACACTGGTCATAACCTTTCATTTGATACCCGACTTGACCATATTTTAACTTTTAAACGGCCCAATAAATTTTCATCAAACATGTCTAACACTCGCCCGTATCCATTCTTTCGGGAGCTATGATGCTACACTCAGACAGACAGAGAGACAGACACGTCAAACCTACAAAATGATAAGCTCACCTGTGTGTGTTGCATCGCTCGTAGCGCGGCGAGCAGGGCAGGCCGCGCGCGCACCGCGGCCGCACCGCGCGCACGCCGCCGCCGCACGACACTGAGCATGGTCCCCGCTCACTCGACCATCTATAATAAATATAAAAATAAAATAAAATAAAAATAAAAAGCCTTTTATTTCCAGAATTAAACACTAGATTACTATATCCTAATTACTATACACTTCACTACATATACATTGATTGCCTATCTTAATTTTTGTCTTTTAAATTCGATAAAGACCATCTATAAATGTGTATTTATTTCCTATTTTTGGGGGCCCTTAGCCTAAAGGTCAGTTCCATCATCAAAAAATACAAATAAATAAAACATAATTAATGAAAAAAACCTTTTTAAGAAAGCTTTTATTGCATTTAGAATGACGTTACCCATATTGAAGAAATGAAAAAAATTTACTGTTCCGCCATCTTGGATCGTCCGTCATATAGAGTTTTGTCATCCAATCTAAACGCGCATACAAAATTTCAGCTTAATCAGTAGAGAGAATCTGCTTCAAAATCGGGTCGCAAGATTCCATCCGAGCAGCCTTATATATACATTGTAAGTTAAATAAAAGCTTTTAACAAGTCAGTTTTGAAATACATAAAACCCCGACCCAAAAAAGCAAGCTAACTGAACATGTAACATTCCTATCACACCTAACAAACGACCTGATGACCTTGAAGACCTGAACCGATTTCCACCAAACATAGCTAAGAATACTCTCGACAGATATACCTATCAAACAAAAAAACACATTACATTCGGATCATCCGTTTGGGAAGTACATTGCTATCTAGACAGACACATACACACACAGACACGTCAACTGACCCCGTCGTTTTTGCGTCAGGGGTTAAAAATAAATTAATTACAAATTATCTCTGCAAACTTAAATACCAACTTTGCCTGGCTTGATACCGGATAAGGTGTTTATTACCGTATAGTATATAAACATTAACTTACAACGCGTATTCGTCTTTCTAGTCTTTACATATTAAGTACTAAGTTGGTTCTTCAATGTTATTTATTAAACCTCGTAAGGTTCTCCTCTGACGCCTGTTACACAGCTCTGAGGTATAGGTCGCGTCACGGATGTTTAGCGCTGGACGAGAATAGCTGCGCATCGGTAGAATCGTGCTCGTAATTGACGTATTGGTGCGAAAAAGACAACACGACTGGGACAACCAATCAACGCTCGCGCACCCGACGATCACGAGCCCCGCGCGCCGCGCCGTCCCCTCGTTACCTTATTTTTGAATTCTGCGCAGGTTTCGTTCAGCGCTAAAGATTCGTGCTACTTATACTCAGATACTATCACTACCTACTTAAAATATAACTGTAGTACTGTACGTCAATATCTGTGTTAAGGTTTTTCACACTAATAAAACTTTCATTGGATATTAAACAAAAATTTAAATAAAATGTTTTTGTTTTTAAGTCTGCTATATAGATAGTATTGTTTAAATTAATGCTAAGAATATAAGATGGTTTTATAATTTATAGGTATATAAGATTTTTATATAATTTAAAAGATGTAGTACTTTAGCGTACTGGAATCTATATACTACGAGTATGTGAAATTGTTCTATTTTATTTAAAAGTTCAGCATCGCATTACATGTTTATGTCTTCATGAGGAAAAGTGTACCTTAGAAATTCTGGAACTTTCGTAGAAAATTTCAAAGCAATTTTATGCTGTTATTTGCTTATATCAATAACATATTTACCTTAACATTATACGTTATTTTTTGAAAAAATAACCTTGGAAGAGTTACATTTATCTTTACATTTAGAATCTATAATTCTATCCGACTGCGGTAAAGCTAGAAGAAAGGGCTTTGATTGGCATTTACGAGTACCTATTCTCTATCTATTAATTATCTATGGTTGAGTCGAAATCGACGTGATTTGAGAATGCGGTCTCAAAGAAAATTTAATAGTGGCAAGGAAAGTTTTAAATATGTTTGTTTTTGATCTATTTCCCTAACACTACTTACTACGAAAACCTTTTATAAGAAACTAGCTACCCAAAAGCGACTTCGTTCACGCCATACCTATCCTACCCAAAATTATATACCCTGTACCTAAAATTTTTTGCTTAAAAACAATTCTTGTTTATCCAGGAATATTCTAAAAAAAGAATTATGTAAATCGGTTCAGCTGTTATCGGTCAGCGCTTACTAACACTTTTGCAATTCATTTTTATATAATAGATATATGTTAGATTCATATAATAGTTGCTTTACCCCAAAGTTAATACTGAGACATCATTAAGTGCGTCGGAAATTGTTCGTCGAAAGTTAAGTTAACAAGATTGGGCTGACGACGGTAGGTATAAGAAAAGGTATGAAAAACAAAACAGAATTTTCTCCTTACTTATAATTTTGTTTTGTAGTAAAAATTGTTTTTCCATTGTGCTGTTCAATTTCAACTTTAATTATTGTTAGCATTCTGCAGGGAGTTGAAATATTGTCGTTATCTTGTGTTCAATTTTCGTACTAATAAGAAACTTTTTATTTTTGTACACATAGGTACAATTATTTTAATATAAAATCGATTAATATTATAAAACTTGCGATTCGGGTTTTCAAATGATTACTGATAAGAAAAAAAAATATTATCTAATCCAGGTAGAATATTGTTATATATTTTTTTACGTAATATATTGATCGATAAATACCTTTTTAAAACCAAATTTTTGTAAATAACACTACACGTAAGAAAATAATATTCCATTACGCTTAAATATAGCGTAGATTCAAAGTTCTTTGTGCGATGTCACAAACTCAGTTTTCTTTCAATTATAAATTCCTGCGTCGCAATAAAAGGAGACATCTTAGACAAGTTTCACCTGCTTCGATTTCTCGCAGTTGAAAAGTATCGAAATAAACTACGTGTAAGTATCCGTTTCAATAGGATATCAGCGTCAGTTGAATTCTATAAATATTGTTGCTATTTTTAGAATTTATAGAATTGTTTTTGACATATAAGTTTGACGTATAAGTTTTTACGGGGCGAAATCCTATTGCAGATACCGCGTCCTCATCGGGGGAGGAGGAGGTTATGTCGGACTCACCAGAAGGGCCCTACCGACTAAAACCCATAAGTACACTGGCCTAGCATTTATTTTTAATATTACAGAATACATATACATATACTAGTGGAGATGATGTTGTAATAATGGGGCTGCCATTAGCATGACAATTTTTATAATGTATGAAGTATAGATTGGGCAATTTTATCTATGTACAATAATTATAAAATAATTTATGTCTTAATTTGTAGAAAAAATGAGGTTTTCGCGCATCTAATAATACAAATTACTGAAATATTAAAGTTAGTATCTTTCGGATGCCTATTCAAATATTTATTCAACATAACAATTCGCTTTACTATAATATTATTAATGTAATGAAACAAAATCTATACGTTACCGGTACTCCATGGGTTTAGTTCTGGCAGCAGGCGTGCTGTAATTTACTGACACTTCAACAGCTAAGCTTTCCTCACTGTCTATCGGATTTTCAGGTATTGCCTACAAATAATTTGTATATTTATTTATTTTTACTCTTAGTTACAATATACAACAATAACATTTCATTGGATACAGCATTTGTAACAGGCGGCCTTATCACTAACGAGTGATCTCTTCCAGACAACCCATTATTATAAATAAAAAAATAACAAAAGAAAATCAGACGGCGATATGCAAATCGCATAATTGTAAAGAGATCATATAAAATTGCATCAGAAAACCTTACTACTCTCATCATAAATGCTGACAACGTAACTCGACGTCATTATAATTTACTAACCGAAAACATCTTAATAACAAACGTAGCGTACACAAATAACGTAAAAGCATCGCGACATAAAAAACTCCTCGTTTAACTTCAGCTCAGTGAAAAGTGTTTTGTGAATAATTAAACACGAGTTCTATAACAAGCGTCCTTCGTACAGCCCTTTGTCGAGCTTATTTTTACAATCCGAACTAATTTCTCCTGGGACGAAATAGTCTAATATGCATGTTACATTTCGCAAATGACGTCTGTAATATGCCAAGTTTTGGAGCTTCCACTTTCTAGGAATCGGATTTCGTTTCGAGAACGTTCCAGCGTTGTGATTCGAAAAATAGAGGATGTTTTTCGTTTTTAATTCGAACGCTGGTACTAAATGTCTACGGTGTTTTTTTGTTGAAAAACTGTTTCTGTTTTTCCAATTTTATGGTAAGTGCAATACTACTAAATCTAAAAAAATATTTAACTAAAACTTTAGACTACATAGCAAATCATATCTATTGAATGTTTTCTATAAATTTGTAAAAGGGATTTATTTATTTAAAACACTTTATCGTACATAAAGAAAAAACAATCACAGCAAACAGATACAAAAGAAAACGTAAATTATTATGCACAAAAAGCGTTATTATTGCTACATAGCAATCTCTGCCAGGCAAGCTGAGAGGAACGGAAAATGTAAAAAGAAAAAAATAAATATAAATAAAATTTAAAACACATATTCATAATCGATAAACTACATAAAATACATAAATAATAAAAATACCTAAAAGAAGATACAAATTAGCGTATATTGCAAGTGTGAATATATAATGTGGGGACGAACCCTTATCACGCGATCTTCATAAAGCGTTGCCGACTGACACTTTAGCGGGGGATTTTATTTTATCCCTTTAATATGTTAGGGTTTAATGTGTTTGAGGCTTTTTATACACAAAACCTTTTAGCCTGGCTTTGAAAGTCTTAGTAATCTAGTCTTAATATCTGTGCAGTGTTATGTCATGCTATCTTATCAACGAGCTACTAAAGAAATACTGAAGAAATTAACAAACTACAGCATGGTTTTATTAATTAGATATTCTATCTTATATTCGCTATGACTACTAATAATATACAAATCTGACAGCCTTGAAACCGATGCTATTGGATATGCTTTAAAAATCTTTTGACTTCAAGTTAGGTCGATGTTTGTCTGTGGTATTGAAAGCACGTGTTGCTGTTTGCCACAACCAAATATCGACCCTCTAACTTGTTTTATCTATACTCAACTAGACATTGGCGAAATTGTGGTAAAGCAGCACTGCCATTTAACCAAGAAGAAGAAGAAGAAGAAGAAGACTTCAAGTTAAATGACACAATACAAATACAATTCGGAAGGCTTTGTTATTACATGCGTAAACAAGATACAACTTACCATAATCATCAGATCAGTAAACAATTTGGAGTCAGACGTGATGTCTAGCTCCGTGTCCGTCTGCCGCCATTTCACAAGACCACCGGCCGCGATCACTTCCCCTTCATACGCGTATTTATCTTCCTTAATATCTATGACGTTGCTATCGACTTCTATGATCTGCAGATTTTGGGGGACATTGGGATCGTATTTAAGGTATTTGTCTTCTTTGTTGTCGATTTCGATGCGTTTGGAGTGTTTGTGTAGTTCTAGGATGGGTCTGTCTCTTCGTCGCTCGCGGATCGCGATGTTGAGGGTGACGGGAGTGGACACGTGAAGAGATAGCTTGTTCGCCTCGTGAGGGATTACAGCTAGTCGAGTCCAGCCTGATTGTGAAGTAGATAACATTGGAATGAATGGTATCATGTTTTAATATGCAATTCAATTCTATATCTGTCATCTTAAGCCAACATAAGATTCACTTTATTATTTGAAAGTCAAATTACGTGTCATTCTTAAACATACTTAAAGATTATTATCTGTATTTCATAGTTGTGAGGTTTTCTATTGTCTTTCGTAAATATATAAGAATTGCAAAATTTCTTAAGTTGTTGTCTTGATCGCAATACTTTTGATTTCGTCTTATTTTCTCATTTAATATTATACATTTCCAGTTAAGGTTATAAATTAATATTTAGGTTCTTTATTTTTTTGTCAAAGCTGCTTTATAGATCATTATAATAGAAACATGAACTATGTATTACCATCATTACTATTATAAATATATTAAAGAAAACGAGACCCAACAGGGATCCTCGAGGCACTCCTAAGGGATTCATTTTTGTAATGCTTTATAGCCACTAGCAATATTGATCTAAGGACATATTTTATATACTATTTGATATCTACACATCAACGAGTTGAAATAGAACAAGAATAGTTAATTTGAAACTCAAATTAAAGTTATTAGTTGGTGATTATCTAAGTTTCGAACACCTTAGAGGCAATGTCTAGAGGTATTTAGATATCAGTTAAGTTCTCAAATTAATTCTGCTATCAATAGTTTAGTTTGACAGCCAAATAACAGCTTATTTGTATATTTAGAGCGTTATAAATATTACTAATAAATTCTTACTATACTCGAGTATAATTTAAAATTTATTTGTAATACATTAGAAATTAAGACTCTTGGTCATCGAGTTGCTGAAGGCTAAGATTTTTTGTCATTAAAGTATTATATTAAATAATTTCAAGTATTGTAACATAATAAGAAAGACATGAAATACTATATATTTTCTAACAGTTTTTACCGTAACAGTATGGATGCGTATTGCTAATCAATCAGCGCTGTGATCGCTTGCGCGGTTCATCATTATTTGCTGAACTTTTCATTGTATCTTGTATATCTATATGTGGCTGAATGTTTATGAAATTTTTTGCGTGTGTGTGTGTGGAATGAATACTTTTTTTCTCTTGATTACATAGTATAAAACAAAGTCGCCATCGCTGTCTGCCTGACCCTATGTATGCTTAGATCTTTAAAACTACGCAACAGATTTTGATGCAGTTTTTTTTAATAGATGGAGTGATTCTTAAGGAAGGTTTATGGGTATATATTACACGCATAAATGCGGGTAAAACCGCGGGGCGCGGCTAGTATCTTCTAAAATAATGAGTGTTTAATTACCGTTCCCAAGCTGTCTCGTATAGACATGCGTGTTGTTATTGCAGTACCCATCTGGGCACCAGTTGCAGCCCGGGTCCGTCGCGTTGCACTGTCCCTTCACACATGTACCCTGAGTCATGGAATAATTTAATTCAGTATAACACTTTATTGTACATTTCAAAAAAAAACAAATAAGTATAGTATGCGTCATTTATGTTTAGCGCTGGACGAGAAAGCTGCGCATCGGTAGAATCGTGCTCGTAATTGACGTATTGGTGCGAGAAAGACAACACGACTGGGACAACCAATCAACGCTCGCGCACCCGACGATCACGCGCACCGCGCGCCTCGCCGTTACCTCTATACCTTATTTTTGACTACTGCGTAGGTTTCGTTCAGCGCTAAAGATTCGTGACGCGACCTATACGCGTAAAAAGAGCGTACAAGAAGCGGCCTGGTTGCTGGTAAATTATTACTTATATGCTACCAGGAGTAGCGAGTATAGATTAGACCCTGGTCGAACATAGTACACTTTATAAAGGAACGGGGACTATGCAAGTAAAATTGTTTGTCCTCTTGAATTGAAACGGTGTTCGACTAAACACAAAGGATAATAATAGTGAAATATTTTTCGTCAAAACTGCGAATGTATTTGGTTGAATTTTGGATTGCAGGAAGGTTAAAACTTAGATTAATTAAAAAAAAAATATTTCGATATTTCCTAGAGAAAGAAAAGTATGCAGGTAAAACCAGGAGTCATTGATTGTACTATATATAATTAGAGATACCCTTCTTAAGCATGTTTTAAACACGAAATTTGTGAGCGGAAATTTCCCCAAAACATCGATTAAAACTTAGAGGATATATGATATGTGATTGATATAGTCTTCGCAAAAAACCCAATATTTAATTTATGTGATTATTAATTCCTTGAAGTCATAATATCATTATTTACGATAATTGGTATTTCTCCAGTATACATACTGATAATTTTATACGTTGGAGAATCCACTATTATTATTGATATGTTATCCAGGGTTAATATGATAAAATTCCCACGGTTTTCTTAAGGAACTTTATGCGTTCAGATACACTGTCACACATGATAATCGATGCTATTAAATTACGGATGAAATATTTGTGCGTTTAATTAAAAAAGAACACATCAATAAATTATACGTAAGTAAGTGTAAATACCTGTCTTATCTTATAACATAAAATTGAATCGCAAAATGTGCTTGCAAGCACGTAACTCGATAACAGGTGAACTTATTAACATAATTCTTTTTTAGAATATTAGTAGTACGAGGATTGTTATTAAGCAGAAGAAAAAGATTACAGTTCAAGTTTAATCCAAATCGCGTCTGGTCAGTTAGGTCAAAAACCAGTGAATAAGATGTTAAAACATAACAATCCTCTACTAAATATTGAACGAAAGTGATCTTAATTACGGCACATTAAATTAAATGTTCGGACAAAAAGAATATATTACCTGAAAACAGAGATCAAAGGGCCTCTCATAGCTGCAGGGCGTGCCGTCCGGCAGCGCGCCGAAATTGGACGGATCCCCTCCAGCGTAGTCCAAGCACCATATCTCACAGCGTTTCGCTTCTATACCAATAGTTAAATAATTTTATATAAGATTCGTCTAATGATCATAGACTTGATCGTTCAGTGATCACTAGAGAGTATATTTAAGTCGCTTTCTCTGTTCTTATATACGCGTTCGTATGCTTTAATCTTAAAAACTGCGCAATCGATTCTCAAAAAGAATTGTGTTTAAATTTATGCGGGTTTTTTAAGACAGAGTGATTCAAGAGGAAGGTTTATATGTATAATATATGCGAGCGAAATCGGGCGACATATATTCGATAGTTTACAATTTTGTAGGATTATTATTACATTATATATAAACTATCAGAATCTATAATTTAATGATTGTTTATCGATTTATGAATAGATAAAGTTAGATTTCAACAAATAACGATGGATGTTATTAATTACCATACTGCTTTCAAATACAAAAGAATTAACTGGAAAAGTAGGTAAGCTTTATGCTGCTGAACATTAAAACCTTGCTAAATTGAAAACACTAAGTGCTGTAGCTACAACTGTAAATAAAACTTTCAATTATCTCGTACATTTTCGCTTTACATTTTCAAATATTATATTGCTTTATTTATGTTTAAGGAACGTGGTGTTTCATGAATTCACTGAAAGGTATTATAATAACAGTCCGACTACTATTTACCGGAACTTACGTACTTTAACGGAAAAACTAGAGTAAATACAAACATAACAAGAGTTTCATTACAATCTACACCGCTAAGAGTAAATAATTTTCTGAATAATTACAAATCTAAACAAAAGGTAACTTCATGATTACTTAATGGTGGTGGTTACTTAAACTAGACTACAATCAGACTGAATCTCTACTTACCTACATCACATAAAACATAAAACGAACCCACACCACACACACAATCACCCACACCCCCCCCCACACACACACACACATTGCAATTATTACCGACCCACCAATTACCTACCCACTTACATGCGTATGATGTGTTATAATGACAGATGTGTTCTAACTAGACTTGGACAATTTTTGGATT
>DWAJ01006599.1:0-10211 GCA_018238005.1 Eurema mandarina | reverse complement strand
TTCTTATAGTGACTTCTTATAGTTCCAGTTTAAAGAATTCGAGGAAATACACTATATATACTAAAACTTTGCGCATGAATTGGTTGCGTAGTTTTGAAGAGAGACCTCTTACCTAGAGACACAGAAGAAAGCGAATTTGTTTTATACTATGTATTCATTTAACTCGGCTGGTTAACACTTAACTAACTCCCTACTCCCAAATAACTTCACAGAGAGCGGGCGGCATCTGAAAACCAGCGCTATCCTTAGAGTTCGCTCTCAGGTTAGCACTAGCTGAGATGTCGCCTTGTGCTACGTTTCTGTTTGTACCTATGTATTGTTTTATAATGTTTTTAATTTGTATTTTAGTAGCAGTAAACACTTTCTAATTATTTTTATTTATTACTAACTATATTAAATCATTCAAGCTTTAGTTTCAGTATAACACCTCATTACTAATCTTTTTCCGATCAAACAAAATATACTAATAATTACAGGCTCAAGGCTAAAGTTTTCGTGCATAATTTTCCCTCGCATGGCCGAGTTAGTTATTATTAGTGAAACGTGGTTTGGTTGGATGTGTGTTGAAATGTCACGTAAGTTTATATAAAAGGTTTATTTTAATTCCCGAATGCGTTATGAGGGATCTATTGTTTGTCTGTTTACGCAACGGTGTACTGTTTTTGCAATCCTGTTTCCTTAAATAACAACCTTTGTTTTGTTCTAGAATAGATGGGTGGGTGTATCGTTTTAATGAGATTTCTTAATATAGTTATTTTCTTGTCATTATAATCCGTAATGAAATAATTTGCACATAGGAGAATAATTTAATAGTTAGAAATTATTATAGCAAAATGCGTGAAAAACAATTAATTATTCATTTATAAAATATATATAGGTATACTATCATTGATTTTATGTGTTATTTATAGCTTAAAGGTTATAATTTTATAATTTGTACCGCTAATTTTATTTGTAAATTGTTTTAAGCATTGGAAATAAACGGCTTAAAAAAATAATGATAATAATACGTAATAATGTTATAAATGCTTAATTCTCACTGTCCTTTTTCTGTCATACTTGGTAACTGCTGAAATGGTTTTGCTGAGTTTGAGGAAAAGGGAACAGGTTGGTCATTAGTCTTTTAATCTTTGACAATTTATTAATTGTGGATTGCTATAACTTGGTGCTATAATTATTTCTCTAAAGATAAGTCTTTCCATATAAAAAAGTGTCAAAGTACCAAAAGTACCAAATTTTCAGTTCGATTACAACTCCTACAATTCTACAAATTCCTGATTGTTGGTGTGCATGCGTTCCACTTGAATCAGGAGCCAGGAAAGTTCAGCATCAGCTCAATAGTAGATGGGGTCTGGCCTGCCATACATCCTATAGTCGCAGCTGGCTCGGATAGATGCAAGTATTTAGTTTAAAATGTTTTTATCAATACATACTAATATTATAAATAAGTGTGTCTGTCTGTATTTTTGTCTTTCTTTCACTGCAAAACGGCTGGACCGATTTAGTTGAAATTTGGTTTGTAGATAGATGATACCCTGGATTAAAACATAGGATACTTCATATCCCGGTATTTCCCAGGGAACGGAAACAACAAGGGTAGAGCCGCGGGGAGTGGCTATTATATTATATTGCTACTAAACTTCTTCATGAAATTATGCTATATTATTAATTAGCGACTCGGCTTCGTTCACATATAAGTTAAATATAGACCTTCCTCTTAAATCACTCTATCTATTATCTATTGGGCATAGGAACCAAGTTACGTAGTTGTAAAGATTTAAGCATACATATTGATATGAGGACAAAGGAAGCGACTATGTTCTATACTATGAATTGATTAAATAGCTTTTAAAGTTGCGCCTCATAAAATAAATAAAATACAACCTAAACATATCATTAAAAATTTTAAGATAATATTATCTTAAAATTTACTCACAAGTGTTCAACTCACTATAATATATAAACAAACATAATAGCTAACTAGCTAACAAAAATGACATATAATGTTTTTAACTAGGCAAGTAAAATTTAGTCAATACTGCTAGCAAATCGCTTTGATATAAAATGAGTCAGAATCAACCAGATACAAGACTCATTGTTTCGATTTCATTTCCGGAGAACATGGCGATAGAAATCGTCAGTAGACTCGGATTCAGAGTCAAAATACCACAGTAAAGAGAATTAAATTGAAAGTCAAAGTCAAAAGTATCTGTATTCAATTAGGCTACATTTAGTAAACTTGCATGTTATCGTTATACATTACTTATGCGTAGAATGGATTAAACTATTTATTTCAAATAATGGCTTATTTATAAGAAACATCATAAAACCTTTATTTCATTTACACGAACTCTTGAAAATAGGTATAGGAAGGTGATTCATACGTTCTTTGCAGTATATTTTAGGACAGGGGGTATTAATATATCTTTTAGTAGCTAGTAGCAGCGTAGACTTTCATATAAACTTTGCCCCCTTTTCCCTTTTTAACCCTTTTTTCCAGTTAACAAGTAGCCTATGGTCTTTCTCAGACTATAGACCATATGTGTAACGGACAGACAGACTTTCGCATTTATAATATAAGTATGTGGTTTTACATTGACAAGGCCAGAAAACGAATATTTAAACGTATTTCAAACGTATTTAACTATCCCAGAATTAAATTTCATAAAACATATTAAATCAATAAGATCTAAACGTGTTTGTAAACAAACAGAATAAACCTATACGAGTATCTCTTGGAAACACGAATATTTATAGCGACCTTAGAAAATGAGCGAGAAATATCAAATACTCCTATATTGTGCACGAGACGTGACGACTGACGGGAATCAATGGTGTTTTATTATTTTTCTCATAAACGTGACTATTTCTTCCCGGTATCTATATTTATAGAAATAAACAACTGATTTCTCAAAGCTTGCGCAACAGAAAAAAAAAGAAACTTAAATCTACGACTAATTAAATTTCAACTTCTCTTTCAGGCGAAACACTCAAAAGTTTTCTTGGCGTGACATACGAACAGATGCAAGGGAAAAACTTAACCATGTTTAATGACAAGCTCAATTTAGATCTCATAACTAAGAATGGTATCACGAAATACAATTTTACAACTAACAGATTGAAACGAATGATGAGAAGTGATTCTATAGCAATATTAATTCATGGTTATTTAGAGAATTCAGACGGCATTATGGTTCAGGCTATAGCTCCGGAACTATTGAAGAAATCCATTAAAGTGTTTGCGTTAGACGCAAGAGATGTTATTAGTATGGAGTATTTCAGATCGTCTACGTATGTTCGGTTTATGGGCGAAAAGCTTGGAAGCTTATTGAGTGAAGTTATAAGACGTGAGTTAACTATTTATTACGAGTTGTGGGTTCAAGTCCGTTACTGGAAAAATACGTTTGTAATTTACATTTGTATGTTTCTGGGGTCTGGGTATTGCTATGTATTATATGTGTGCGTCAGACGTTATATGTCCCTATATTTATCTACGGAGTACGTTCAGTTTTATTGAAACATTAGTTTCATACAGTTAAAGGTTATTCAATGATCACTTCAAAACTGGATTGAAAAGACCTATATTAGGACTAGATATAATGCAAGCTTGTACTAATATACAAAGTAGGTCATACATTAATAAAGGTGTAAAACTTTTTCAAGGTGGCCAGAACTCTTCCCAAATAAATCTAATAGGACATTCTCTCGGCGCACATATAGCTGGCGTTGCAGGGTATAAAGTCAAGTTGGATACTGGTCAAAGAATTGGAAGGATTACTGGCTTAGATCCAGCGGGGCCTTGCTTCAGTAACGTTAGCTTAGAAAGCCGCCTGGATCCGTCAGATGCGGAATACGTTGATGTTATACATACTAATGCTGGTATACTTGGACTGAAAGAATCTGTTGGTAAAGTTTTTACTTTTAAATATAAATTATTAGGAGTGAGTACTAAATACCTAATGTCAAAATTTATTTACTTACTGTTATAAGTTCTGAGTTGTTATACCTTTAATATTGAAGCTTTAGATTATGTCAAATTCTAAATGTTTTTAATAACGTTGAGAAATAAAACAATTGACTGAGAACGCATAGCAGACTTAACATCAGTACAAAATTTTAAATTTATAACAAAGAAAGAAAAATGTTAAAAAACATTTTTAATAAATAACACCACCTTAAGCTCATCACCGATCCTTATATAAAACGTTGGTCTATGATAGACCCATTGGTAATACAGCTAATAAGAATCAATGAATATATGAATATGTGTCTCCACACAGGCCACAAGGACTTCTATCCAAATAACGGTATGACCCAGCCAGGCTGTATTCTGTCTACTTGCGATCACAGCCGAGCGTGGGAGCTGTATGCTGAATCCATCAACGCTCCAAACCATTTTCCTGGTAACTAAATAATAATAATAATAAGCCTCTCTGTTTCCTGTTAAGCAGTAGTACAAGTGCAGATACAATATTACAGCAATTTTTTGTCATATTTAGTAAGTGAGCTGAAAATTATGTTAGTAATATGGATATGTATTGTCTTAAAAATTTTCTGTATTAACAGGAACCCCGTTTTGGGTAAAGGCCTCCTCCAAAGATGCTCATTTATCTCGGTCTTGTGCTATATCTAACCAGTCTAGGCCAGCAGATCCTTTCAGATCATCTGAGTAACATATTATAATATAATACACCTGGTAACATAGTATAATATAATTCGTAGCACCTTTAACATCACTTCAGATTGTACATAGATTTAGGTTTCTTTCCATGTTCTGAACTGCCTTCATAACAAGACCTGAATTATGAGAGATTTTCGAAACTTATTTTCCATTTGTTGGGCTTACAGCCTTTAAATAAAACTTTAATTATAGAGCTCATTGGAATCAATAGAAATAAACTTCCAAAGTTCTGCATTCAAATGAAATAAAATCATGTTCTAACAGTTTGCAGAACACGGAATGTAACTCAATATTCATGAAACCTGGAGTTGGAAAACTGCGTCAATATATCATTGTATGAGAATTCGCATATCTTGTAAACGGTGCTATTTGTGTATCTGTCTCTTTTCTTTTCTGTGGTAAGAACGAGATGTAACTATCATCCACATTCCATTGACATACTGATGTTTAAATGGGACAATGTTTCTTTCATTAGACTAAAACAAGTTATAAGGATATGGAAAGGTAAATTAGGTTAGGTATTTTCCCTCTTTTCCTTGATCGGTTCCTCGTGATTAAGGGTAAAATCTTTTTTTGAGGAAAAATCATTAGAAAGAAAAACTACGTCATAATCTTCATTAACATCATCTATCTTTAAACGTTTGGACCAAAGTTATTAAAATAAAATTAATTTTCGAATTACAGCACTTATATTCACTTGTTTTTTTTTTTCAGCAAGAAAATGTTCTAACTGGACTGTATTTCAATCTGGAGGGTGTAGCAAGAATGAAGTGTCGTATATGGGATTTCAGTCCTTTAAAGGACAGGCTGGTATTTATTTCCTTACTACTGGTTCTGCGTCACCATATGGCTTGGGAGCGACTGGGAGTGGCTAATATTTTGTTTACTATTTTAGTATAAATACATATAGATTTACTTTCTCAATTGGTTTTATTACAATTCTAGACACGCGGTTTTACTCGCATATCTTACACATGTATTATACACATAAACCTTCCTTTTTAATCACTCTATCCATTTTAAAAAACCACATGAAAGTCGATTGCGTGGTTCTGAAGATACTAGAAGCAAACATAGGGACAGACAAAAAAGAGATTTTGTTTTATACTATATAATGTTATTGAATACTCATGTAAATATCGTATTAAGTAAATAATCACACGCTGCGGTAGAATGGAAATCAGAGGGGGTTTTGTTCGACACGACTCAGAGTCCTTTCCCGGAAGTCCATAGGTAGGACTATGAGGAATTTCCCAATACAAAAATAAAAAATAAAAAGGGATATTTTTTACACTTTCACACAAAGACAACTGGACCCTTCACCGGGAAATTTTATACATATAGCATAGCAAGCGAAGTCGCGAGTAATAGCTAGTAGATAATATTTAAAATGATAAAAACACTATGTATACTATAAAATTTTGAAAAATAATAGCTCTGTTATGAATATTACAATTGAAGTTATATTCGTAACAGAGAGCTTGAGTTTTTCTCATAATGTCGTAGTTGTATATGTATGTTATTGAAGACAACTGGACCGATCACCGGGAAATTTTATACACATACTCTTGGCGGTATCGGAATGAGCATAGCTTTTTATATCTCAATTAATTTGATTGATTCAATGCAAGCGAAGTCACGAGTAAAAGCTAGTAGACAATATTTAAATACTAAAGGCACTTTGTATACTATAACATATTGAAAAATAATATCTCTGTAATAAATATAACCTTTATTGTTTCAGTTTTTCTCATAATGTGGTAGTTGTATATCATAAAAATGTATGTTATTGAAAAGATAATGTATCGCACGTGTTCATTATAATACGTTTGTATTTCTATATATCCTTTTATAAATATTTTTAGTATATTACAATATGAGTATAATATTTTTGAAAACACATATTTTTTAGGTTCCTCTAAGCATTTTTTCTTATAGAAATTAGGGCATACTTTTCTAATGCAGGCTATATCGTTTCAACTAAGCATGACTCAATACCTACAAAAGCTTAAAAGCTATTCTATATTAAGAAGGAACGTTCATACAAAACAGATTTCACAAAACCCCGCTTATTCAATGTCGTAAATTTCGTACGAATTATTTCGAGAACAAATTTCGCAAGAAAATTTAACACTCATTTTCTTTTTATATTTTCTTTAATAACTGTTGCCTGGGAACTGTTGTTGGCGTAAAGTTTGTGTGTGAGGGACTTCACAATGGTTTTCGAAATGGTAAAGCAACTCTTTGTTCTATAAATACAATTCAGGCAATGTGGTTTCGTCTTGTTACTTGAAGCTCTACTTCGAACACAAATGTCGTCGATTTTAAGTAGTTTTAATACAGTTTATGTGTAAAAAAAAAATGCTGATGTTTCGACAATAATGCGATGAACTGATGTTCGATCCAATTCTTTATTAGAGTAGCTCAAGTTCCTAAACTCGGTAAGCGGCATTCAAATTGTTCGAATTTGATGCTGAAGAACCCGGAATCCCTCTGCGAGTAGGAACATCCAAGGATCACTGAAAGAACACCGGAGGCTTTTCAATGCCTACCTAGTTCCAAATACGACAAGTAGTAAACATAAGAAAAATAATAATTCTCTAAACAACTATGGTTACAATACATGGTATTTATCTTAATAAGTTCCTTATGATTTTCCTACATACCTAACTACATACCTAGTAGGTAGGTCATACATCAATACTTTTCACAGTTATACATTGGTTTGTTTATTAATAACATCCAATTTTCTCTAAATCAAGATGGCTTCAATGTCACACTAATATCTTTGTATCAAATCATAATGTTAGAAATAATTGTACCCAAGAAATTTCTGTGCCGTTACCCTTTGAGCGTTGGAGCAACTTGCGGTGGAATTACGTTAATAGTAAGTTGACCCTAATAATAAAAAAAACTGAAACAGTCATATACTTATTTTCTTCGGAGTTTTCTTTAGTTTTGATCTTGCTTTATAAAGCCTATATTTTCGAACTATTCTTATAGAAAGTGTATTTGAATTATGATAAGTTAATAAAAAAATACATTTTACATTTATGTAACATAGTAACACCCATACCCCAGAACAATAAATATGAAAATTACAAAGTTTTTTTTCGGTTTAGGGTTCGAACCCACGACCTTTCACGCAAAAGCAGTTGTGCTACCACTGCGCCAAGCGGTCGTCAAATAAAAGATAATTTTGCGCAATTTCCAGTGTGTTACAATATCATGTGCCCTAGCTATATTCGTGCAAGTAATGACCATTAAGGACTGTGACGAATGCTCGCTATACATTTGGAGGAACGCGTATAGTTTTAGTGTTACCGGAATCATTTATTGTTCCTTCATGGTTTGCGTTCATGCCTGGTTTTTGTGGGGCGTTAATCAGGTAACTCTACGTTGTATTTTATACTAGCGACAATATGTTTGTTTAATAATACTTATAATTAACTAAGTAAAAAAATAAAAATCAGCTGGTTAGTAATAATTTACGATGACCTCGTTATCGATACATGTTGGAAAGAGGGGACTCTTTGATCAAACCATAGATTTTTTAGGACAAATATTTTTTCAAGTAATTTAGATAATTATCTTGAGATATAACGCAAGAAAAATCAGTTAGTAATAAATATTTAAGAATCACCAAATCGACATATTTTATCCTTGTTACCTCTGTTAGCTACCACAATCGAGAGTTAGGTTAGTAATTATTGGGCGTCTCATCAAAATAAAGCTACTCACGAAAAATTAGCTTGATAGTAATCAATAGGAAAAATGTACCAGGGATCCCGGACTATTAACTTACTTTGACAATGAACTCTAAGGTCTTTTATGGAATGATTTTACAACCTCGGATTTAGTTTTAGTTTTGTTTTAGATTGCTGTAACTAACTTATTGTATTTCCATACTATATTTTATTTCAGGAAAAGGCCTCGATCGTATTATCTTGGGTGGTGATAACCGGCATGTGGGTGGCCCAAACTTTCGTGCTACTAATTATATTGATTTGTATGTACAGAAGGCAGGTTAGCTTCGTCGCCTGGCTTCTTTCGTTTATATTTGGACTTCTAGCTATATGTAAGTTGTTACTTTGGACTCATTATTATTCTATCATTATCACTATTATCTGAATTATTATATAATAATATATAGATAGCCTCTAGCACAGGGTATACCTAGATGGGGCGATCATCGCGACTTATAGTATTTGTAATTATTATCTCACAAAATAAACAATTCTATTTATATTTTGTTGTTAAAATAATAAAAATTATAAGTTTTAAACTCCTGTTCTCTAAGGTATAAAAAGTATCATACGTGTTTATATTTTTTTAGCTTTTTTTTTAAATATAAGGGACAAATGAGAAGGCGAGCCTCCTCATGGAAAATGGTTATAATAGGTAAATTCGTTAAACACATATACACACACAATCATACGAATTAAACATTCAAAAAATGATTTTTTCTTTCGTTTCTTTCCATCTAATTATATTTGTGTTTTAGGTGTATTAATTTATATAGTTCTTATTGGTTATGGATATTGGTTGGAACTCAAAGGGAAGGGGAAAAACCAGAACATTAGCTTATCAAATAATAATTCTTAATTTAATAAAAAGTTTGTTTTCCTCTTTGTCTTTTATTTCACTTCTAATGCAATTTTACTAAAGACGCGACTTTTAGTAAAGAGTGTGCAAAATTACTTGTAAAAAACTTACTAATTACTTGCAAAAGTACTTAATACCTTCCCTCGTATTAAGTTGAATTAGATGGTCTCTTTCTAAAAGCTGATATGCATTATTTCTAGCTGTACGGCGATATAATTATTACGACAAGATTTTTTATCTGTATCAGATCGCACGACGACAATCAAATTAGATTAAATAAAAATTATTTAAAACAAAATAAAGACCGTAATTATAAAAAAATAGTCTGATCCATTTAGTACCAAATTACAATATTTACCTGATTATAAAATCGTAATAAAATTTATTGGTGACAAAAAATTTGGTCCTAAAAATATTAGGTAATGTTTGGTCCATATATTTAAATGTACTAGATATAATAAAAGATTATTATTTAAAAAAAAACATTTATCACAGCATAGTATCATTTGTCGGGAACACTAACTTCGCTGGACAGGTTCGTTCCCTGCAGTTGTTTCCGATGACTGTTCACAACCAGTATAAAGTAAACGGTCACTGAAATGAATAGAATACGTTTACAATGATGACGTTATTATAAAGTCGTTGTTGTACTAAACAGCGTAGTGAAGCTATAGTTAGGAACCTCTCATCAATAGCTATGAAAGAGACCGCTCAGACAGGGGTGGGGCATTCGCTCACCGGTATCTGGAAGTTTGTGGTCGTGGTGATTTGTGTGTGAAGTGTTGTTTTGGTGTTTAAAATAGTCCTCTGTGAGTGTTCCATTGATTAAGTAGATGATTTGTTCCAATTTTGAATTGTTGATTGAATTATGTTAATAGATTTCGTGTTTAATTGTAAATTTGCTTAATTATAGACGTTGTTTTGT
>DWAJ01006598.1:0-10211 GCA_018238005.1 Eurema mandarina | reverse complement strand
CAAGTCTTCAATGTTTTATAATGGTAGGAATTAGGTTTTGTTAAATTGAACATATGCTTTTCTAATATTATTAATGTGAAGGGAGGGACGTTTGGTAAGCAGTCCCGCAAAAACTAAAAGATTATGAAATTTTGTATACATAGGGAGGTTTAAAAAAAAAATGTGTGCTTGTTAAATTGTGAGGGGTACTTTTGAGATCTGCTCAACCGATTTTAATAGTGTCATAGGTGAGTGAGTGTCATAGACTATACAAGGGGGGATAGTATATTGTATTGATAGTAAAAAGACATAAAACTGTAAAAATAAGCGTTTTTCCTCCGACAAACTGCTGGGCAGTTTGGCGGGATTTTTAAAATCATGTGTATGGTTTGGTTTATGATAAAAAAAAATCAACTTAGCTTACTTTTTGTTACGATATTTTTATTAATAGACTCCAGGGCAAAAATCTGAAACGGTTGTTCTTTAAAAAAAAAAGATACAATTCAATTTACAGTTCTTACCTCAACTTCAACACCGCAGTCAAAATAACAAAACAAAAACTAAACGCTAAACCTAAAATCATTCCTATATTTTTTATTCTCAAACAAATAGAACAAAAAACAATACTCATGTCTCATTCGCATCTCAACGTACGTATATTTAATAAAGCCCGCTGAAAATCTAAAAAGAGGGAAAAATACGCAAACTGTGATGTATGGTTTAAAAGAGATGCTGTCTGTCAGGGACCACCTAGCGAGAAAGATCATTCATCTTTATACATTTTGCAACAACAACATAAGCATTTAGTATAAACCTTTACATCTTTGTAATAGAGTTCAATATTGTCTATACTAGGACATAATTAACTTTGCAAACTCAATGTGTCTTTTAATTTTGACGAGTTCTTAACTCGTTGTAATAAAGGCTATTTTTGGATGAAATGAAATAAACAAGATGACGGAGTTTTTGTAGCGAGGCTTGTTATTTGAATGACGCTTATACTCAAAGGCTAATCAATTTAGATTTAATATTAAATTCGCATTGTTTCTTCAACATCGCTTGGGTTGTTGCTATGGCCAATAATAATTAGAATTTATTTGTAGAACAATGAAGAATCAGTGGATTTTGAATTGTAATTTTTAATTTAAGAATAACTTTCTAATATAATATTAGAATTTTGATTTGGACTTGATTTATGGTATTAAAGCTGTTCATATAAAAACATTATCACAAATTAACAACGGCAATATTAAATGCTTTGTCTAAACATATTTCATATAACTTTTTCAATAAATTTCTTTTTTTCCAATATTTTTTCGAATTCATGTATCGTTAATGGCCAAATATTCGCAAAATATTCGCAATGAACTCAGATGATCCACAGATTTTCGGACCCCATAGCAATAACCAACAAGTAATGCCTATTATATATTTAAAAGGCTACTGAAAGATAAGAATACTAATCTTCAAAGAAGAAAATGTTAGTAGCAAATCTTCTGAATATTGTCATAAATTCGCAGTAACTTGTCGCCACTTGTGCAGCGTCGCATTATCGTAACTCGTACCAGCTTAGTGTTAGAATGTTATCATATTTTCACCTAACTGTTAACATATTTTCAAAATTTTATTCTCACACTTGTGCCCGGGATACTTACCAAGATAACTGTACGAATGACTCTTTAGTATAAGTACAATATTTAATGACAAATTAAGGTTATTAAAATTCAAAATATTATGTTAAATCTTTTTATACTTATAATTCTATGATCAAGACCGGAAACGCTTTCCCGACGTACTTAAAAACAAATTCAAACCAACACTTTGGAAAGCAGAGACCCGACTAGAAACTCTGGTAGCTGCTCTATTAAAAATAAAAAGTTACTAATAGTTATAAATATAAGTAACAACAACATTCATTACAATATTCATAAATAAAGAGACACCGCCACAATTCCGTTGAAAGTTAACCTATACTATACATATTCGACGTTGTCATCAATATATTCGTTAACAAGCTGTTGGAACTAAAATATTTCAGTATATACATGTTTGGAAATCATCGCTTATCGTTATTGCCCAGTTCCCCTTAAATATCAAAACCATGCTTAAAAAGAAAAGGATATAGAACAGTGCTTAGTATTTTAATAATAATTATTATTTTTCATGTAATACAATGGTGATTGCACCCACAGGCTAGCAGTAGGTACTGAGGAAAAATTACTGTTTAAAGTTAGTTAATAATAAGCTTCAAAATAGGAGACTGTATGTTATATTAACAAAAATTGGTCATAGGAGAGTCGTCAAGAGAAAAGTTAACGGGATTAAAAAAGTTAAGACAAAATTATGAGGAATTTTTCGTTACTTCGCGAGGACATTCTTGGATATATTTAAGCTTCCTGACGTATTTCATATAAGTATCATACTATTTATGTTAATGTCAAGCATACTAATAATTATTATTAAGCTTAAATACTGCAATTTTAATTTTAATCATGGATATTGTACGCTAAGTGGGAGTACAGATAATCCTATATTTAGTTTTTATACTGGCTTGTATCCTATAATTTTGTTTTGTCATTAGTATTTACTTATTTTACTTTTAAAGGCCTGCCTTTTTTGCGTGTGAATGAGGTTGCTAATCATTGACAACAAATTAAGCGAGTCTTATTCAAGGTTCATCAACTTATACAACCTTAATTATAATTAAATACATATAGTGACTTGGAAATCAAACAATTGCGATGGCAAAATCCGTTAACATTCGAGACAGTTGCTCATTGTAGCACTTTGTCAAATCAGTTTAAGACGTCCACGAGCTCGGGCTGATTAACAAACTTTCACAAAGCGAGCTCAAACGCTTTATGAATTCATACGTCATCATTTACAGTCAAAGGAAATGGGACTTTTAAAGTTATACTCGTACTTTCATTGAGTGTATTTTGGTAGTGATGTCCATTCTGTTTCTACCGCATCTATTTCGATTGTTATAGAAGCAAACTGTTTTATGATGAGGTCTATAAGATATTTTATATGTGGCCTTGTGATATGTTATATATACATTAATTTCATATGTTGCAACAATAGGCTATAGTTTGAAGAAATATTATGATGGTATTTTTCCATTTACTTGCACCAAGCACTTTAGTTCTGACTTGATTATTTAGGATCTGCTCTTGTAACAAGGTTTTTTCCTTAACGGGGCAAAACAGTATGTACAGTCTATATAAATCAGTATAGTAATTAATCATGTACACAAGTATTGTACATTCCAAGTTGTCCAGACGGGAACCGCGCCTAGGGCGAAACTCTGCAATCAGAACAGGATTTGAAGTTTCAAACTATGCGTTAACTACTTCTAAGTACTTGGACACGAATGTTCATTAAATTTAGAACAATACGTACCGATTTTAAGGTCAGAGTATTTGCGAATTCTAAGCTCGTATGTTTTCAAAATTATACGAAAGACATTGTGACATGCTGATTTTTTCGGTCCTGAAATAAAAAGAAACAGTTGTATAATTCTAGTGTTAGTCTACTTGTCTCTACCAATAAGTCTATGGGATTATTATCTAAGTGACTTTAAGAAAGAATAAAATATTTCATATACACAAAGGAATAAAACAAGTTACATTAGAACAAAATCGAATCAACATGTTTTACAAACAAATAAAAAATACCACCAATATTAAAGAATTTTCAAAGCTTCATATTTTTAAATATCTACTTCTTATTTTTAATACTACAAAAATGTTCCAATACAAATAACCCTTCCCAGTCCCTCGAACATATTCCCAGAACGATATAATTGAATTTTATAGTATTACTGCGTAATGTAACCCACGTGCTGTATATTACTGCATTGTCAGATGTCTTTAATGGCCGGGTAATTAAGACCGTGTTTAATTTATTTATATGACCCAATTTCATGTTCATAACCGTAACCGTATGGGTTTGTTAAAAATGGGTGGTCCTTATCAAGATGGGAATCTTGAAAGAACGCATGACGTTCTGAGTTTTTTCTTTCTTATATTATGGCATTAGCGTCTAGCTTTTTGCCAATGTCAATGTAATAAGAGGCAACGTGGCCAAGAATAAGTTAAAAGTTGATATGAGTCAAGTAAAATCGTCATCAAGTCGTCTTTAGTCGAGTCAGTCAGTCGTTTCGTTCTGCCCTTCGTAAATTGATAGTGAACTTTACGAAGAACCTCGACGAATCTTGGAGCAATCGGAACGGCGCTACTATGCGCTCTCAAATGAATTCTTAATTTCTTGGACACTTATTAGCTAGCTTACTGCATGATTCACTATTACAATCAAACATTAAATCACTTTATGCACCAAAAAAGGAATATTCAATCGAGATTACAACTAGACGCCGCAAGATTCCCGCCAAAACTCCGAAATATATATTTTAAATGATAAGTACTTAGTTATAAGTAAAATAAATTGAAATGTGTGATTTGCTGCCAAAAAAAAATCGTGACACGATATACCGCGTAAATTGATGTCACGATGACGTATTTTGATTTTAACAGTCAAACACCAAGTTCCGTTTCACGTAAAAGCAATATTACTTGACCCATTAAAATATATGTACTAATTTTTTTATAAGACTGTGCAACATAAAAACATAATAATCAATACAACTATTATATAACAAATTAACAATAAATACATTGTCTTTTGTGTACTTTAAAATACGGCCTATTGTTTTGAGTTTTTGAAAACAACCCCCGCCAGGCAGGTGAAATTACTACTATCTAAATGTTGATAAATTTTAATGGAAATAAAATGTTATTTTCTCCAGGATCCAGTCAACAGGACTCGAGTTCCCGTTCAGCGTCAGGAAGCGGTTCCGCATCAGGCTATGAAAGCGAACGGAATTCAGATTTCGACACCAGTTTGAATAAGCCACGAAAATTTGGAATTTATAGTAAAAAGGTATGGCATCTTAAAACCTGCTTAAAAATTCACTAGGTACTTACTACTTATGGCCAGGTAACAGAATGTTCAATATCGACTTAGAAGTTTTCAGCTTTAAAAATAACATATGAAATATTTGTATACTTTCTTACTTATTATTTTAATAGAAGTAAAGTAAGTACTTAGTTTTTTATAAGAGATTCGATGTATATTTATGTATAGGTCGCGTCATGAATGTTTAGCGCTGGACGAGAATAGCTGCGCATCGGTAAAATCGCGCTCGTAATTGACGTGTTGGCGCGAGAAAGACAACGCGAAACCAATCAACGCTCGCGCACCCGACGATCACGCGCCCCGCGCGCCGCGCCGTCCCCTCGATACCTTATTTTTTACTTCGGCGCAGGTTTCGTTCAGCGCTAAAGATTCGTGACGCTACTTATAATGATTTGTTAAAAGCTTACAAGTACCGATTGTCCTTATACCTCCCTAATAAAATCTTACTTATAATATAGATGTGAAAATTTATGAGAATCTATGTATGGCCGGTTCGTCTCGCCGAGTTAGTTCCCGAACCGGTGGTAGGCACCATGTAGACTTTCTGAAAATTTTTGCTTCAAATTTATTCAGAAATAAAACTTTTTAATTTCATGGGTGTATGTTTGTTATGTCACGCAAAAACGGCTATACCGATTTAGTTGAATATTTATACCCCGCATTAAAGCATAGGATACTTTATATCCCGGTATTTCCCCGGGATCGGAATCCAGATCTCCAGGAATTTAGTACTTGTTTCATCATAAATACATTGGTATAACTTTGCCTTGCAGGTATCAGGGAAAAGCGTATATTTCCTAGTTTGTCCAACGTGTAGCGCCGAGACTACGCTCAACCTAGGAGGTGTGTCAGCTTTGCCCCTCAATTACGTGATACTAAGAAAAATCGCCAGCCGCGACGCAGCTGATGTCCTGTGCGATCTCTGTAACACCGATAGTAAGGTAATGTCGTACTTTACCTGGATAAAATTTAAGGTCAAAGTGAATAATACTTATTTCTTTGGTTTTTATGTTCTTTGTCTACATCAAATTGAAGGCTATGAAGAAAAATTGCCTGATTTAGGTACACATACTTCGGCTTAATACATTTCATATTACAAAACATTATTGACTTTCCCCATTTTTTTTAAAATACTAATGTTATGAAAACAATCATACAATCAACAACAACAATTATTTATTACACTAGTCTTCCTCTTGTGTTGTAACTCTCTCTGATAAAAAAACCACGTTCATTTAAGCATACATTGCAAAAGACAGAAAAAAGCTACTTTTAAACTACCTATATAATGATGATGTAGCGACCGCTATTCATGCGCCGAGTCTGAATCGCGCTTACGATATTTTTCCGAGACTTAGCATATATACAACTCCTCGACCAGTCGAACCACTGACTGGCCGGCCGTTAGGCTCCAATGGTTCGATGTCCCTTCCTTCCTTCCCACAATATGTTACATAATACCATTGTATTAGACTCTCCATACCCACAAAAACCAATGACTTTCAAAATCTCTAAGCCACAAACAAATGTTCCACAGCAAACGTATCGAATTCAATTAAAATGCCAACAAAAATTACAATATATTTCCCGAAATCCATCAATAATGGAGGCCGGTGATGCATACCCAAATCTCATTTACAATGACACACCACATTACCGCCACGTGAGGTTTTTATATTTACGGAATCTTATTTCCGTATCTGTACCGAATACATCATTGTTTATGGGGCAAATGACGTGAACTTTCAGTTTGTCTATGATATTTATGGCTTCAAATTCCAACAATTTAACTGAAAGTCTTAACTGAAAGTATTTTTGAACACTTGCTTATTTGCAAAAATACATTAATGTTAGTTTCCCCCTATAAAAAGTTTATTACTATAGGAGGAAATTCTTATAGGATAGGTACATTTTAAACTTAAGGGAATTGGACAATAAGTCACTTTGATTTTGATTGATTTGATTTGCTTGAGACGTGATAAAATTTGATTTGAGTATTTGCCCATGAATTACGTGTAATTGGAGTACATATCTTAGCACGATTGTCTGAATTGCATTAAATATTTAAGAATAACGGTTTCCAATATGATCAGAACTTAATACAGATAACAATTAACAGGCAGAGAGTAGATGCGAAGAATGTCTTCTCAGCGTGTGTACGCCGTGCAGCGAAACGCACCGTAAGCAGAAGTCGACGTCGAAGCACTCTTTGCAGCCCATCGAGGCGCAAGCACGCTTCTGTAGCCAGCACCCTACTGCTGAGCTTAGCGTTTACTGTGCTACGTGTCAGCTGGTTAGTTACAAAAAAATACTTTTTTTATTACATAGGGGCATTACGAGCAGGCGAGTCGCCTGATGGAAAGTAGTCATCGTGGAGTTGACACCTCTGGAGTGGGTTGCCGTACTTTTTTTACAGAATTTATCCAACAATAAAAATAGTCCAATATAATATTTAGTCACTACTCACTAGCTGTAGTGTGTAGCTCGCGCCCTCTTCCCACTCTATTTCTATTAAATCATTGAGATATTTCTAAAAGAATATAAAATTTTGAAGTACCTAATTCAGCATGAATAATTTTATTAGTTGTTGTGCTACAAGTGCTTCATAAGTTATATTGTATAACTTATTATTAGTTTGTTACTGTACTTGGAATACTAAAGAGGAATTAAATTTATTTCAGGTGGTATGCCGCGATTGTTGCGTGATATCGCACTCGGGGCACGCGCTCGCGAACGCGTCGCGAGCGGCGAGCGAACGCGCGCGAATGTTGCGCGAAGTTTGCGAGCGAGCGAAGCACGTGCCCGATAATGTGGAGCGCGCGGCGCGGATACTGCACGTGCATGCTTATGAGTTTGAGGTGAGATTATGTGTTGTTTGTATTATTGGATATGATTTAGAAATTAGCAGTTTATTTTTCTAATATTTTATAAAAATATTTGCTTTTATGGCAACATTAAAGGAGGTAGGTATTTTTGCGAACATTTCCATTTGATATTTGTGGACATCACATTTTATTTTTTTAAATCCAGACCTCTTGAATTTAAACATGCATATTCTCATTAGTTCTGAATGACTGACTGATTAAAGAGGGCGCTTTAGGTTCATATCCAATAGTTGTATACATGTACCTATCAACTCCCAAATATCATTGACACGTCCCTAGCACGTAAGTCGTCTCGCTACAAAGCTAAAGGTATCACATAGTGTGAATGAATTCGAAACACGTATAGTGCGCGTCACGAATCTTTAGCGCTGAACGAAACCTGCGCAGAAGTCAAAAATAAGGTATCGAGGTAACGGCACGTGATCACGCGGGGCGCGTGATCGTCGGGTGCGCGAGCGTTGATTAGTTGTCCCAGTCGTGTTGTCTTTCTCGCACCAATACGTCAATTACGAGCGCGATTGTACCGATGCGCAGCTATTCTCGTCCAGCGCTAAACATAAATGACGCGTACTATATGCAAAGCCATTTGAACCTAGACAATTTTGTCTTAAAAACAAACAATTTCTTCCGAATATTCTTTGACACCACAGACCCCCTTTTTAAACGACTTAAAAAAAGGAGGTTTTTCAATTCAATAGTTTAATTTTTGCCTTTCGGTGCTAAAGAAAAGCTAAACTGTTTGTCTGTTTAAATCGATATTGTATACATTGTTGTAGCATTTACTTGGTACCGACTTCTAAATTATAAAATAACTATTAAATTATTTCTATATATACTAAATGAAAATACGTATTACTTTGTGCGATGCAAATTTATTTTTTACTTCTTAGTTGAAGTCGGTTTATTTTTATTAAAAATGATTTTCTAACAGTAAAGTTTAGACAAACATACAGACATAAAGACCCATTATCCTAATAACAGTTCATCGGCCATATAACTAGGCTCGCCTCCCTTCGCCTCTCGCTCTGTCGGATGCAAGCCATCTGCTATGTGTATACTGTAATATGATATACCGTTAGGGTTGCCAATGTGTAGTTAATTTATTATTATCTATACTAATATATAAAGCTGAAGAGTTTGTTTGTTTGTTTGTTTGAACGCGCTAATCTCTGAAACTGCTGGTTCGAATTGAAAAATTCTTTTTTTATTGAATAGACAATTTATCGAGGAAGGCTTTAGGCTACATAACATCACGCTGCGACTAAAAGGAGCGAAGAAATAATGGCAAAAGAGATCGACGGGGACGAAGTCGCGAGCAACGGCTAGTATAATATAATAAGACTAATTACCCGCCCGGCTTCGCTCTATGAATGTATTATAAATATAAACCTTCCTCGTGAACCACTCTGTCAAAAAACAAAGTTATTAATTTAACTGATTTTTTTTTGTTAGTTTTCTTTTACATTTCTACCTCGACAACATCTTTACTTTATAATTTAATATTTTTTTATTATACTTTCTAGAACATTTAATAAGAAATATGTAACATTAAAAGCATAAAGGCTTTACAACAACACGCAGAAACGCGACCCTCTTAATACGTAGCAATTTCTGACAGACAAACTGAGCGATAAGAAAATGTATGAGACGCGCCTGAATTCGTTTCGTAAGCCCCGCCCCCTTTTTTTCCTTCCTACCTTTCCATATTTCTATTAGCTTCGCAAATGTCTATAGAAAATATGTATTGTCAGTTGTCACTAGTTTTCGCTTACCATCAGGGGTCCAACATCGAATAAAAAACATACTAACGAACAGACGTATTGCAAAAATCATTACCATCAAGAAAAAGTATCAAAAAAATTAATCAAGAAATATGTCAGAACTGGCAACCCTACGCCTCACACATGTTGGGGTTGCGAGCCGAAAATGGATCATATAATATTTAATAGTTTATTTTGGATAGATCTCTCTCACGATACACTTAATATAATAAAGATGGTGTTGAAATTTTTTATAGAATAATGCTCCAGTTTTTAGTATGTGCTTTCAGTTCAAATGTAATTAATACTATACGAGTTTAATCTTAATATATATAAACCAGCTGACCACTTCGTTGGGCATATTGTTAATTATCCTTTTCGGTTTTTTATATAGCCTATGACACTCGGCAATAATGTGGCTTTCTATCGGTGAAAGAATTTTTCAAATCGGTTCCGTAAATCCAGAGATTACCCCTTGCAATTTAACAAACACACAAACTTTACTTCTTTATAATATTAGATAGTATAGATTACGAGCGTTGTTATTCGTTTCAATTAACACCTAAACTACTGAACCGACTTTCAATAAAATTTGCACAACGTGTGCAGT
>DWAJ01006597.1:0-10212 GCA_018238005.1 Eurema mandarina | reverse complement strand
CTAACACTTCATACTTCTACACTTCGCAGCTAATATATCCAAAAATTATTTACTAAAAATAATAAGTAGGTACCAAAAATTCAAAACCTAATAACACACCTGAACACCCGAATCGTATGGATCATAAGGATCGGCAGTGAGCGAAGGTAGGTTCCAAACACGAATAGTCCCGTCTATTCCTCCCGAGAAGCATTCCTCTGAGCGCGGGGCTCCCATAGCCAGGCACAACACCGGTGCGCTATGTGCTCTAAATGTGTACAGTGGTTCGACATCCAAACCCGCCGATTTCTTAGCAGGCACTGTGCGCTGCAGATTCCAAAGCTTGAGGGTATGATCTTCGGAAGCTGTGACTAATGCTGCTTCAGTGGGATGAAAAGCGACAGCCCTAACCTGAAAATGTTTTGTTTTCATAACATGAACAAAATATAACATATTTCGGATGTATAATACTTCTTATGTAAAATAGAAATTCTTTTTATATTATCAGACACAAACTGGAAGCAATTTTCATTTAAACTACTGATTAGTAAAAAAAAAACTGATAACAAATCCATACCCCATCAAAATGCGAACGCAGAGTGTACTTGGGGTTCCAGGTCTTGCGGAAGGATTCCTTACTGGCGCCGGCCACGTCGTAGCCTTCCGGCTCATTGCTGACAGTCAGCTGAGCCAATTCACCGAGAGCAAGTGGTTTCTCATCTGACTCTCCTGCTGGCCCGGAGCTAGCAGCGCCACTCGGGAATTTTACTGGAAATATTAAAGCCATACCATTAGGATAGTTTTTTTTATATTTATAAGACAGGAAACTGTCAGAGCAAAAGTAATTTTAAAATTGTTGTACAAAGAAGTTAAATAATAAATATTAACTATGATACTAAACTATAAGACTACTTCACTATACACAACACTAATAAATAAAAGACTGTTATACATTACTATATCTAACATTAAACAAAGAAATAGCACTAAAACACACATTTGTCAAACATCATCTATTGTAACACAAAACAATCTCAAAGTAAATCTTATGTACTGTACACATAAGATTTATACACAGTAAAATGTATTGTACATTATGAATTGTATAATAATACTTAAACTGTAGTACCTTATTCCATATTCTGTAAACTTATAAATAGAATGTCTATCTGACCTTTGCTAGAGGAACCCAAATTTTCTATCATTTCTGTGTACACATTACTAAAGGTTACTTAAAATAAATATATTAATAGTACTTACCAACATATTCATCTCCCTGGCCACCCCCGTCAGCCTCTGTTTCAGTGAGCAAGTTGAGCTCATTCAGTACTTCTTCAGCTTCATGATCTACTTCTTCACCTTTTGTTACAATATTATCAGTTTAAAGTTTCACAAAAATTTAAATTCATACTCAGCTTTGTTATAATAAGGGTAATGATATAAACTTTTAAATGATGAAGTATATAGCAAAATGTCTATCATGTTTTAACTATGAAAGCAACAGTTTGACTTTATGTTTTTCAATTAAATACAAGCCCTGTCTTAATAATAACAAACATCAAAGAAACAATCTTAAACTTTTAATTTCCTACTGAAATAAACTTAATAGAGAAATTGTGATATATTCATAACACTCACCTTGCTTATTTGTAGTGTGGTGCATTTGTTTGGCATCTAAATCTTCAATTTCATCCATATCCATTTCCTGATTGGCCAGAAATTCAAAATTGGCAAATACTGCATTCTCTTGCACTGAAAGCCCATCCTCATTGTATCCTCCTCCACTTGATACTGCACCTTTGCGTTGTTGCTCTTTACCACCTAATAAAATATATTGCATTTTACAAGTATCTAAGAAATAGATAAAATTAACATTCTAACACTTGTACCACATACCATAATCATACATCATCATTTTGCGGCCCAAAGCAGTATTTGTAGAGTAAGGGTGTTTATCACAATTTCTATTGAATTCCTCTGCCTGCTCTTCATTATTCACACCCAACAACGTCCTTACTCTATTAGAACGAATATCAAGTATTGTATCTGTATACCCTACTTCCTGATGAACAAAAATAAAGTCAAACAATTGTTGGATTTCACAAAAAATACATCATCTACACACTATTTCTAAATCAAGCTTTTATATTTTTACAAATTCTTTGAAAACCTAAAAGTTCTATATATTGGTAAATTGACCAAACCTGCAGGTACTGTTTAATGAGTTGCCGACCCTGCTTCCATTGTGTCCTTTCAGCTGGTTCTGGATCAGACAGTGGCTCTTCTGGTGGGGGACGCATATCTCCCTGTTGTAATTCTACACCATACTTAAGTTTATGAAACTTTGCTCTTTCCTGCTTTAATGCATATTCAAGCATTTTGATCCGTCTCACCAAATCATTTTTGAGGTTTTCCTGGCCCTTCCTTTCACCTTGAAGGAAGGCAATTCGTGCCTATGTACCATAAAAACAACACATATTCATATTAGTTATTTATAACAAAGTTTTTATATAGTATACTTCATATTTTAACATAATCTCATATAATTACATACTTTTATTGAATGAAGTAGTTCAGATGTTTTGCAAATTAACATTTATTAGATTAAAACAAATGTTTAAATATAATATATAGATTAATTTTAACATGATAGTAAGTTAAAAGTAGCTACAGGTTCATTAAAATTGAATGAGAATCCGATAAAAACATGCATGTATATATTCTATAATACTATTCTATCTTCTTTACGAAATCAGAGCAAGAGAAAATAACAGATACCTATATCTTTTGGTCATTCACAGGTGAAAAAAATCAATAAACAGTGTATAAAAATAATACCTCAAACTCGGCTCGATCCACCTCCCATTGTGATCTCTCGAGTTCGAATCTCGCCCATTCATGTTGAATAAAATGCAAAATGCCCGGTATTGAATACTGGACACTTTGACTAGATTCTTCATTTTGTTTATTATTTACACTAACTCCTATTTCAGATCCCACTTGCCCTCCGTTGTGATGAGAAACGGAGCTATCATCCATGGCTGTGGGGATTTTCATGACATGGCCACCATTACCGTACTTGTCACAGACCTATCAAGAGCTTTATAATAAACTACGCGATATTGAATACTAAAACAACATTTTTATTTATAATCTAACGTTTACGAGGGTGACACCACCTAAATATCTTTTTACCAATAAATTCATGAATGACAAAAATTATTGCATGACGGAATACAAAAGTCGTTCGACGTCCGTCCACCGAACATTGCCTTTTATTTTTTTTTCTTTTTAGTGTTGCCACTGTTCGTTGTCTAGCAAATACAGATAAAATAAACAGTAACAGAGGAACAGTAACAATTTCTATAAGTAATGGATAATATGTAAAATTTAAGAGGTTAAGCGTATTTTTAATTTTTATAGTATCTAGATTATACGTGGTATAATATAAGCCTCATTAATGAGAAATGTCGCTTTCATATACATATTTTGTTTTACCAATACATACCTATTATGGTAACAGTTTTAAATTTAAAACCAGCTGCAGAATATACTACTTTCAAACCATTACATGATTTATAAAAATCAAATGACTCTAATGTTTTATTATATGCAGCCAACTTTAACATAAATAATGTTTGTAATCAAATCTTGCAAGTAAAATTTGACCCACTTCCCGGTTACCGACTGATTTGAAATTTTGTATGCATGCGTAAATCGTATGACAATGCAAAATTATTATGACATGGAGCTGATCTGATTGATTCGTCTTGTCAAGTACTATGGTGGTAGATGGCAGCCATGGGTCTGTTGATGGTGCTGGAAGATGGCTTTGGGAACTCAGTAATTAAACGACACAACTCTATCGTGTTTGAGCTCGTTTGATTCGTCTTGACGAGAACTATAGTGGTAGATGTTGCTCCAAGTTGACTTCAAAGAAACCTTGCAATACTGACGCATAAAATGAAATGGCTAGAATGAGAAATGAAAATATATAGTAGGCATATACATTGTTACTTTACATATAAATTTGTTTATTACTGGTTAGTTGTTTATATCATTTTTTTCATTCTAGCCACCTTACTAAAAAGTAAAAAAAAATAGTGGAAAAAACCTTTTTAAAAACAAGCTTTTATTGTTTGTTAACATACAGACCTAAAAATTTATAATTTAAATTTAATCTTTGCGATTTCACCACAGACCCATGTTATTTTTATAAATAAAAGCGTGTTACATTTTGATGGAATATTAGAGAACACTTAACAAATACTTACACTTCATTGTATAGTTACATATTTGTTTTGCAATCAAAATGCAACACGCTTTTATTAAAAAAAAAATGTGTCTGTGGTGAAACCGTAAAATCGCAAAGATTAAATTTAAATTATTTATAACGTTTTAGGTCTTTTTTTTCTATTAATTTTATTTAGTACCTACTAAAGCACGGACAGAGAAAAAGCGTTTAAATTTAAAGCGCAGGCTGAAGTAAAAACGCAAAAATACAAAAAATAAATGAATATTTTCAGGACATTTATACACAGCGTCATCTAGTTCCAAGCGAAGCAGAAGCTTGTGTTATGGCAACTAGATAACGGAATAAATTACATATTATACATACAATACATAGCAACACCCAGACCCCAGAAAAATACAAATGTAAATTACAGATATATTTTACCGGTGTGGGGATCGAACCCACGACCCTTTGCGCAGAAAGCAGTTGAGCTACCACTGCGCCAAGCGGTCGTCATATTAAAGTTAACGTACTATTGAAAGTTGAACCACGTACGTTGAAACTTAATAATTCCGCCTTATTAAGATTAAACGTACATCAATGATGTTATATTAAATAGATATGTTATAAGCGCAAAATTTTAAAGACACTAAAACATCCTAATTAGGACGTCTTACCTGTAGGTGATTGGTTGCCGGTGCATTCACGCGCAACTGACAAACTATCTCTTTTTATATTGTTGGTTTTATCATTTATCTATCGTTTTGACTTGTATGTATGTGTGCTGCCACTGATGTGCGTAACGCTTTTTGCGGTTGATTTGTATGGGTATAACATATCTATTATATAATATCATTGACGTACATACTTTTATTTTAAAATAATTAGACAAGTGCGAGTCGAGCTAAGCAAAGTAAAGGACATAGAAATCATAAATTAGTTAATCCATACTAATATTATAAATGTGAAAGTGTGTTTGTTTGTCCTTCCTTCACGCCGTTGCTAAGCAATCAATCGACCTGATTTTTAGTTGAAAAGATGAAGAGTAACATAGGCCACTTTTTAACTGGAAAAAAGGGTTATAAGGGGGGAAGGGGAGAGGGCAAAGTTTAATGAAAGTCCACGCGGACGGAGTCGCGGGCAACAGCTAGTATATAAAAATCTGTATTCATTACTTATTTGCTTCACAAGACCGTGATGTCTTTAAATTTCCACGCGAAAGATGGAAGACAACAAAGTGATCTTATAGTAGATTTCCGTTTTTTTCTTTTTAGTATTGAACCTTAAAAAGTTAGGGAATAAATAAAGTCAATTTTCTTTACATTAATGTATTTCTCAATAATTATTTTTGTACCTTAAGAAACAACTGAACAGGAATGATAATTCTTAAACTGACAGTACAGAATGATGGAAATATAAAACACTGAAACTAAAGCATCTTAAGTAGCAAGCTACTGTGTCTGTTATCTTAATTGGATTTCTTCGAGTCTTTTGATGGTGATCGAGATCTAGACCGTGACATGGATCGTCCCTTGGAGCGCGAGCGGCTGCGAGAACGGGAACGGCTTCTAGAGCGGGAACCAGACCTTGGCGAACGAGAGCGCGTGCGACGACGGGACCTCGAACGACTGAAACATATCAATTGAAGTTGTAAATTAAAATGTTAATGTGACTTTTGTTCTACTCACCTGCAGTTCTTTCTTTAGTACCTGAATAAATTCATCTCCAGTGTCAAAAATAATATTTTTTATATAAATACATATATACATAGGCATTTACTAATTATATATACCTATCCTTAAATTACTTCATTCTATAAAACATTATTGATTATTTATTTTTTCATTACCGGTATCAATTAGTAATCAGTTAAACTTTTTTGTTGAATTTAAAAATTAATGAATACCTTAAATATTGATGTAACATAAATAAATATTGCATTGCTATGTAATTGTTTGTGTCATAAGAATACATGGACATACAACAAATAATGATGTAGATGACTTTATATTTACTATCAAAATGTCTCAGTATTTTTTCCCTATGACAAAGGGGTAGCCGGTGTAGTTTTAGGACCTAAGAACTTCCTCCATATATTTACTACTCTTCAGCGCTTTGATTGTGGCATCAGTATAAATATTTTGTTTATTTATTCAATCTGCTCTGAGGACAGATGCAGAAAAATAATGTGTAACTCACTGAGTGCACGCAGTGATTACTAAAGACGTGACGTGACGTGACGCGACGCGCAGTAAATACACAATGCTCAATGTAGTTCTCGATAAGTGAAGCGTGCACGTAGGTTGGTACGAGGTTCGCAGAGCGAAGTTACGTAGTAGTCAACAATAGCGCAGAACACGCAGCGAAGTGAAAGCTACGTAGCGCAGACAATAAGAAGTGCAGACACTGAAGAGTTTGATCTCGGCGCACAGGCCAATGATAACCTATAACATAGTTATCATTGGTATATGTGGATAAAGCAGTGACATAGAATCTTTAATCTTTTTATGGATAAATATGAGTATGTTATGTTTACACAAATAAACAGGTACTAATCCCAGAATATGCAATGATTGTCAATGTTGTAGCTGAAATTACCTTCGCCTGCGGCGCCGGCTGCAATCTCTGGCATAATGGCCTCTGTCACCGCAATCGTAACAGCGATCGTCGTAAGGGCGAGGCGGTAATCGCGATCGCGGTGGAGGTCCTCGGCCACTATACCCACGGCCGCCATTCGACAGTTCCACACGAGCCCGACGTCCGCATATAGTACGCCCATCTAAGCCTCGGATCTAAACCAAGAAAATATAAGTTATTTGTTACCACAGCAACTATTTTTAATGTTCATAATGAGGATTGCAAACATTATTATAACTTACAGCATCTTCAGCATCACGAGGATCTTCGAATTCGACAAATGCAAAACCCGGCGGATTCCTTGCCACCCAAACGTTTCGTAAAGGACCATAGTAAGAAAATGCATCTTCAAGTTCTGGTTTGCTTGCATTGTTTCCGAGATCTCCAACGTATATTTTACAATCACCGTACCGCGACATCCTAATAAAAAATAATTAGAAAAAGGACGCTTCATGATTGAGTATAGATTACGGCGGCTACTGCGTAGAAAAAAGGTCCTTACCTTATTTCCTTTATTACCAAAAGTATTACACCATTTGTTATATATCTGATAATAAATATGTATAAATATTAGTCACAAAACACTATTACTGTAATTACCACACGTATTATTCACATCGACCTCTTAACCATTAAACATGAACAAAATGGCGGTAAGAAACTAAGAAGTAAGAACGTAAAGCTAACTGCCAAGCTGCAATAGATTATTTAGGGTTGCTATTATTAAAAATCTGAATTGCTGTGTGTCAAAATTGTCCGTCCTACTTCAAAAAAAATACGAAATTGGCAATATGGGTTATTATTAACAATATGGCTATTATATTCTACTAGCTGTTGCCCGCGACTCCGTCCACGTTTACTTTCATAAAAAATGTATTCCCCTGGAAACTGGATAAAAAGTATCCTATGTCCTTATCCTGGTTCTAAACTACATCCCCGCCAATTTTCAGCCAAATCAGTTGAGCCGTTATCGAGTTATAAATGGTGTAACTAACACGACTTTCTTTTATATATATAGATCATAAAAAATGTATTCCCCTGGAAACTGGATAAAAAGTATACTATGTCCTTCTCCTGGTTCTAAACTACATCCCCACCAATTTTCAGCCAAATTAGTTGAGCCGTTATCGAGTTATAAATGGTGTAACTAACACGACTTTCTTTTATATATATATAGATATGTGATAATTGCAATAACCTGATTCACCTAAAATATGTAGTCTATATTAATACATCCGGTCTAAACTCTACGACCGTTGTTTATTTAAGAATATATCTCAACAATGCTAAGTTAAGCTAAGCACACAATTAAACACTTCGTAACACCAAATTAACATATCATTATCTATAGAACGAGTCTCGAATCATCCCATATTGTCCCAAATCTACCCTCGGCGTATCTTCAAGATTTAAATTTATTATCCCAACAATTTGTCTCCTCGTAACCCTAGGATAATTAGGGTTTAGTTTAAATTTGCAAAGGGTCTTCGTCTGTGTGACTTTATGGTGTCATAAGGATGCGTAAATATTATTATTTTCCACTTATTTACATCCTTCTTAGCCTTGGGAATTTGACAATATACTTATTTTATTAATAGCTTATTTATTTTTATTACACCTTAGAGTTATATTATATACTAGATGACCCGACGCGACGTTCGTTCGTTCACGCTGTACCCATTCCCGTAGGTATTTTGCGTCTAACTTTAGAATTTCCCGTTCGGTTCCCGTTCCCATGGCAATTTCGGGAATTCCTTTCTTAGTGCATCTCTACGGTACCTAAGCTACGTCCCTTCCAAATTTCAAGTGCCAACGTTAAGCCGTTTAGGGTGTGCGTTGATATGTCAGTCAGTTTCTCCTTTTATATATACAGACTAGCTGTTGCCCGCGACTCCGTCCGCGTGGATTTTCATATAAACTTTGACCCTCGCTAACTCCCGAACTCCTTTCTTAGTGCACCTCAAGAGTACCTAAGCTACGTCCCTTCCAAATTTCAAGTGCCGTTTAGCCGTTTAGGGTCTGCTTTGATATGTCAGTCAGTCAGTCAGTCAGTTTCTCCTTTTATATATATAGAAAATATCAAAAAATTAATGAGTACTCATATATAAGCGAAGAAGCTCTGTCTGTCTGTCTGTTGTCTGTTGTCTGTAACGAGGCATAGCCAATATTGCTACAGATCGTCCAATTAAAACTAGACTTATATAATGTCAGCTACATTCCCTTTGATGTGTAAATCTGGAATTAATTTTATATTTTAAACAAAACTATACACTAAAAAATCTTAACCTTAATAAAACCTCAATGAAATACTCTAACAATCTATATGTAGAAATCAAATACCCCACTGTAACGTAATCACATACAATACGAACATAATATTTACGTCCAATTCGCGATATATATACGAATCAGAAAAAATATCACACGCGCGATTATGAAACGGAAAACAAAATTCCGCCGAGCCGAGCCCTCTGGCAAGTGACTTGAATCGATAGTAGACGCATTGCGGTCCCCTTTTCAACATTTACATAGCGAACGATTTGTTCATCAATGCGTGCTAAATCTCAATTATTATTATTGTTTTTTTTTTAATTTTCATGTTAGCTATAAGATACGTTTTTATTTGCTAATGCCGGAATACGGAAACGCTAATCATATTTAAGTACAGCTCAAGCCGGTCCGATTTGACAGTTCGCCATACAAGTCAAAATTACTAGACTTGACGCGTGCTTAAAGTTGATTTGCGTATGAATTGGCCGTTAGACAAAATAATTGTCACTCAACTTTAATCATAGTAAAACTCGTCGTATTAAGTGTAAGTAGTAACTTTAATTTTACTAACATAGATCTGTAAGTTAGTTCCTTCGTTTAATAAAGTGTTTCAAAAAAATAAGGAATACATCAATGGAAAGTTCCAAAGGAAAGAACCCATTTAATTAACATATTATTATCTATAGATATAAAACGGTTTGTCACAACACTTATAACTCGAGATCGGCTAAACCAATTAATACATCTTAGAAATAATAAAAACTTTATGAGAGGGGGGGGGTCAAAGTTTATATGAAAGTCCACGCGGACGGAGTCGCGGGCAACAGCTAGTAGTATTAACATATTTAAAAAATAACTCGTCGCGCTTCGCGGTATTCACATTCATTATATGCATAAATATAATATGTGATGACAAATACTTTATATGTGACAAAAGGAAAGCTGTATCTTTAATATATGTTAATCCGTTTTTAACGTTCATATGTGAAAATTGAGCGTTGGATCCGAAGAGATAATTCGATAAACTATGTCCAATCGAAATATATTTCGCGATAAGTGGATTGTGGGAATCCATAGCTTCAGAAAAGGCG
>DWAJ01006596.1:0-10213 GCA_018238005.1 Eurema mandarina | reverse complement strand
CTTTGAGTCATCAGATGTTAAGACTCATTAGCCCAGTAATTTCGCTGGCTACAGTGCCCTTCAGACCGGAGCACAGTGACATTTTCACATCACTGTTCAGGCGGTAGAATGTCTGGCACTGTGGGGTATGTATTCTATTTTAAAGTATTTTTTATAGGGAAGCAACGCACTCACGAGGCTCTAAATTCTAATGTATCGGATTATAGACAGACGCTTAGGTAAAATGACAACAAGAGTTATTAACACACTACAATATTTCATTGTTTGAATTGGCGTTTTCTGTCCACAAACATATTATTTAAAGACATATTTGTGTTAAAATGATTTGCAAATTTTAATGTTTGTTATCAGTCTCCTAAAATACTTTTTTAATACCAAATATTATAAACAAATGTTTTTAGAAGGCCGAGGGAAAAACACGTGTAACGTAAATGTGTGATTAATGATTATATAAATTATGTAACATAATAAAATTTTGACGCAGTAGAAATAGGTTTTATCCTTTGTAGGTGGTGTAACTGACTGGTTTTAACCGAAATCCATAAGATTTCATGTTTTAAAACTAAGTAAATAAATTTAACGTTTATTTTATTCATAAAATACGGATGTAAATATTTCTATTGAATTTATTATGTATGATAATGGTGCTTGTTTAGACATAGCAATATATTTAAGGATCCACACCCAAATCTTTGTCAGGTGTGATTTATTAAAAAAACCGGCCAAATTCAAGTTAACGAACAAAGGTTTTGTTTGATTTTTCCTTTATTATATGCGGTTTAAAAATGTTCAAGGTTAACATACACCCATATACTTATAATTATTATGGCTTTACGTTAAAAAAAAGCTTTGCGAATTTGCTTTAGAAGAGTTTGTTAGAAAAATTTTAACTATACGATTTTGTATAGTTAAAAACTTGTTTCCAAAGTACTGTATTTTTACTACTTTATCCCTATAGACTGTGGATTCATATTATGGATGGAAATGTTTGAAAAATACAGCTAATTAAGAAAGTGTATTTCCTATTTCTATCGTGCACTCTGTATATTCATATATTTAAAATGTTCTTAAGCAGAAAAATGGAAAGGAAACCTTAAAATTACTTCCAAGATTAATTTGATTGACCAAACCAGTGTTTTATGTACTTAAAACTCATTGTATCAATCTTTCTCAGTAAGGCCCGACCTCATTCCTCTTCCTGACAATGTGTAAGGTCGTCTTTTGTTTTTAAATGCCAATAAACGACTTCGATGAAGAAAGCTAGAGGTGAAGGATGTCTTTCGGTTTTGTTGATGTTCTTATGTTTTCTGTGGTAGTTAAAATGACTCTATGCAATGTATAGAAGGTATTTTTGTCTTAATATCACGTCCACGTTCTGGTAATATAAGTATTTAGTTAGTAAATAGCTTGTTACTTGGGAATAGTGCAGCTTTAAAATGTTTTTTTTTAGTAGCTTTGAAGCCTAACAAAAACAAAAATATGAATAGAACAGTATTCATAGCTTTGCCTTTGCCAGTAATGTATGTTTTACGACGACAGACATAAGTAGGATGCGTAATCTAAACAATTATTGTTTAGATAATTCCTAGATATTTTGATCACTTTTATGTGGATTTTTTGTTAAAATATTTTTTTGACCAGTCAGAAGATCCAGAGATCCCTTGTTTGGACGGACCCACTCACGGACACCTAACCAGATCTTTGCACGACCTCATCAAGAAATTATCTACTAAGGCATCGCAAATTATATTCATGTCACGTTGCAAAAAAGGGAACTAGACGGAAAAAAATTGGACCAAAAGTTGTAACGACGTTTTTTGCTATAGTTGTAGAAAGCAAGCCAGTTATTTTCGTTTCGTCTTTCTACTCAAAATTAAAAAAAAACTTTATTACTATTCCTTTATTAATTAATTGAAAGTAACTTCGTACCATCTAGTTGTCCTTTGATACCTCTCAAGTTTTTAGTTAACAGAGTTGCGTATTTAAATACCGCAAAAGCTCGAAACGGAAGCTCGCTAGTAGGTGAACGTAGTCATATTATTTTAACCTCGATTCGCGAACCGACATAATTTGCTTAAATATTATATAACGGCCTGTTTGGGTCGTGTTGTAAGTCATTCGTCCAACACTGTCTTCAATCACGATTTTTATGGAGATGTTAAATTTAATGCTCGATTACTGGGCCAATGAGTCTTAACATCTTAAGACTCAAAGTGGGGAGCGTCGATGTAGTGCACCCCTGCCCGGAGCAAAGTTCTGGGTAGCACTAGATTGGTTATAGGCTGGCGTTCCTCTTACCATCAGGAGCGCGTCCAGCTCGTCTCACCACTTAATAGAATAAAAAAAAATAAAAAAAATTATTGAATAATTACAACGGAGTCTTAATATTGCTTAAGTGTGGGGCATTATCATTGCTATCATTTCAGATTTCGAAAATTGTCATTTAATTGAAGTTTTTAGAAAACTCTGAATGAATTTTTGTACAGATGTTTTTATAGATAAAGTCCTACAGGGCTCCGTCCAGCTGTGATCACGGAAAGGGTTAGGTTATTGATTCAGTATTCTATATAAAAAAGCGAAGATATAATGGCGTTCTATTCGTTAAGAGTTCAATATAACCTATAGTTGTAGTAGAACCCAGAGGTAGTAGAGTATGAAAACATTTTTATCAGAAATACGCTTATATTTTTGTACATAGGGAAATATCGAATGTGTTTCTTATAAAAATCTAAAATTGGTTAGATTTTATTTCAACAATTTGCCACTGACAACAAAGTTGACAAAAATCTGAATCGTTGCCGACAAAATTATTTAGGCAGACTCGCCTAGTTATTCAATTACAGAACAGTGCGATATTTTAATCAATGTCGAATTAAAGAAAAACATTTGTTAATTTTTTGGCCTAGCACGTGTTTGTCAATTACACACAACCAGCGAAAGCTCTACTTTGTTCTGGATATATGAATGAAGAAAGATGTAGTTAAAACATTGAACGTTAAGCATTATTCCGCATAATACAGAATAATTCTATAATTGAAAAGCTAGGTAGTTTACCTAATCTTTTTGTGTAATCTGCCATTTTTATGCAACAGACTATATAAGTAGATTTAAAGTGTTTACTCTGTTCAACTTTGCTAAAAATATTTAATTATTACTTACGAAAAATCTGAGCAATGATCAAACTATTAATTATAAATTCTGCATACAATACTTCAGGTGTCTAATTCAAATGGTTACGCTGTACATTGTTGATCGTTGCATAATCATGTCTTCGTTTGGAAATACATAGAAATCGTTCGAAGGTCACCCAACCTTTGGACCGCGCCCTTGTAATGTGCAATATATCATATTCTAATAGATTATTTTGAAATAAAACGTGTTAGCGTAGCAAAGGGCAGCCCACGCGTAATTTATCTGTAGTTAGTGGATTTCATATTGATTTTTGAACTGGCAAAATTTAATTTGTCACTTTTTTAATCTATGTTTTTTAAATAATAATAATCTTTTATTAATTTTACACATCATAGTATAGGACAGTTACATATTATTATAGATAGAAAAAAATAGAAAAAAAAAATATTTTTAAATTTTTTGAACACAATTATCTGTGGGTCAGTTTTGAAATTTCTTTTGTCTATGGTTACTAGATTCTAGACGGGCTATTTGCATCACGTAAAAGTACGTGGTAGTCGTTCGCTACGTAAAGGAGCAAACGAGCCTTCCCACTCCAACCTTAGACAAAATTAGCCAATGAATTTCACAACGAAACCTCTTTGTTAATTACGATAGATGTCGTCGTTAAAATAATATCATCAGAGTGTTTACTCGGTAAATATATCTCGAAAGAATGCGTCGAGGCCATTCTAATAAATATTTAAAATAATAGGTGTGAGTTCGCACCTCGTCTCTACCTTTATTTGGTTTATGACAGCTTTATTCTATGGCTATGAAGAAATACAAAAGTCATAATGACGAAGCTTTACAATGTTTCTGATGCCCTAGTATCTTTTTGTGATTTTAAAATATTTAAATGCTAATCTTATTATAATAACTGCCGGAACATTTGAAAAGTATAGCAATAAAAAAAATTTAAAACAGAGCTTTACGTGTGGTTGACTCAAAAATAACTATTATTCGGTTAATGAATACTTACATTGACAGCTAATTTTAATAATTAAATTTGACATTACATATTTATTGAAATAACTTTTCATATGTATAATTGAAATAATGTACTTAATTTAATATTAATAACGTTTTATCTAATTATGATTGTGTGGAGTTTGTTGCTTACCAATGTATTGGTTGTTTTCGCAATAAATGATATTATTATTATTATTATTATTATAAAAATGAATCGCAAAATGTGTTGGTAAGCGCATAGCTCTATAACAGCTGAACCGATTTACATAATTCTTTTTTTAGAAAATCCGTGGATGAACAAGGATGGTTTAGAAGCAAAAAAATGGTAGGTGCAGCGTATAAAATGTTGGGTAGGATAGGAACAGCGTAAACAAAGTCGCTTTGGGGCAGCTAGTAAATAATAAAAATAAATAATGCAATATTTTTTGAAAGCTCTCTATTTATAGTAGAATGTTTAAATACAAATTTAACAATGTAATTAATTATAATAAATATTACCCTTAATTCTGCTTCGCAGATAATAATTATGAATCAAATAATTAATTGTATATTTTTTTATCAAATTCATTAAGGCTTTTGCAGTAAATTACATCAGTATTAAAAAAATCACAATATAATTGAGAAGACACAACGGAAAGAAACATACCAGATATGACGTCGATGAAAACTGACCATAATCTTTATAATTTACAAGCTCAATAAAAAAATACAAAAAATAAACCTTTATAACTATAAAATGCTGTTACTTTAATTTGGAATTAATTGTCTTTTTAACGATTTATTACCATAAAAGCTCTATCAGGGAAAGGAACTAAAATAAGGCATTATTTTATTATATATTTTATTTTATTAAATAGGCAATAATCTTTAGAGATTGTACAAATGAATTATCATGAATTATTTTAGTATGAACAAATCGGTTTTCGACAATCTAGCGAGCGACTGCGCGGTTCTATGACCCAGATTTTTTCGCCAAAACATTACATAAACGTAGCTTAGATAATAGAATAGAAAACTTAAAACTGACATAATATGCCTTACTTCGATATCTCGCGTGAGAAACTATGGATTATAATTTATATGGAAACGTTAACCACAAAAAGGGGGAAAAAATAACGGCATTCGCTGGCAACTTATCGAAACGGTGGTAAAGTTAAAAAAAATCCTCACCACAGATAAATAATTAATTGATCGCGTTGACTTTTTGTTTAGAATGCAATAAATACTTTTTAGACTATTCCTTACTTAAAGAATAATTATTATATTTTACGAATATTTATCTTTAATTTAATAAAAGGAGATGTCAACTGATTAATAATATTATTTTTTTCCACTTTAATTTTAATGTTGTGTACGCTGCTAATTTAACAAAAATATTTTTTAATTATATTTAACCTGGCAACGTGAGCGAACATTATTTTTTTATGATTAGCATTTTTTAAACAGCGTTCGATGACCTTCACGAAAAGTTTGATAAAAGCGCGCGTTTTTATCTTTATACTTAGTTTTTTTATATGTTTAATAAACAAAGCATAATTAAATAAGCCGATGTGAGCCGCGGGGTAGAAAGCTGTGATAACAAGGTTAATGTGGATTGCATAACATGTGTTGCGGAAGAGCCGTGAAAGGCAGCATTATGTCATAAACGAGAAATTGATGATTCGGACGGAATCGTGCTACAGCTGTGATGGACGCTGATTTGACTTTTTAAAAATCTATTGTTTATGGTTTGAATAATATTTAATCAAATCTTTATGGATGGAACCTAAATTTAAAAAAAATTAAAAATTATTATGGTAATAGCGTATTTAAAAAAGGAATATTTGTAATTTATGTCACTGAAATGACTTATAAGAATTATTTCGAAAACACGATAATCTAAATTTGAAAAGTAATTCGATCCAAATTTAAATTTCTCTCCAAATTCTTTTAGCTGTATTTTGAAATAACATCTGTTGCACGTTTTAGAATATTGAATACGCATTGCGAAACGTTCATGCAATGAGTTTTACTTAAAGTTATAGTAAAAACCAAACACTTAGCGTTAAGCTCTTATGAATAACTCGCTAGAACATGTGTTTTAAATTTTATATTGATTTTTATCTAATATTGTTTCTTAACAAAACTGCTTAGAGCTTCAAAAAAGTAATATAAATAATCAAAACTTACTCTTCAACGCCCAAAGTATCCGTTCCTTTAAAGCTTCGACGTACTCCTGCATATCCTGCAAGCACTGTCCGGACACGGTGTTCCGCAGGGTGTCCCATTGGGCCACAAGAATCTCACCATCTATGATCCTCAGCAAACTCTCTAATCCAACCACATCCGTATCGTTAGAAGGAGTTCGGACTAACTTCATTTCAATTCCACTCTCGTTCAACTTAACCGGGGCACTCACATCTCTCGCCACCAAAGGTTTCTCCAGTTTCAAAGTCTTTATATGCTGGACGTTGTGCGATTTCTCTGTCGTCGAAGTAACATGTACTTCCTTGTCACTGAAACCCTCGCTGAAAGCCAAGCCGTCCTCATCAGCGAACAGATCGAAAGAGTCCTCCCTAACTTTATCGTTTTTAGAATTCGATATCGAGCCTAGTAAGTCGTCGGCACCGCCTTTGGAGTTCTTGATATTTTGAAAGGCATCTATCAGCGCGCTCCGTAGTTTCTCCTCCCGGGCGCTCTCTTTGGTCTCGTTGTGGCAAGCTACGAGACTTGCCGTGAGGATAATCGCGAACACTAGTCGAGTCATTTTGTCGTTCACAAGCACATGTTACCAGTGATGGAGGTGCGCGCGCGGCGGCACTGTGCTTCGGACTGACCGAGCCGTTGACATAACGTCGAGACTTTCACTGGGCACCATCCTTGTAGGGCGAAGGCTTACGTGGACGCGTGACTGATGAAAGTGAGATGCTATTAATTCTTTATGGATTTATTAGGTCGGGTTTTAAGGATAACGGAGGATGGGTTGCGTAATTAATCTGTGTAGATAATTTTGTTCAAATTATGACTAAGGGTACAACAGAAATGTCTACAATATTTCTAAGTTTACTTTCGTAATTGATAAGGCATTTCTTTAATGATAGTTTTATATAAACAATAAATGTATAAATAAAATAATTAATCAACTTTTATTAATAATATTTACAATAATTAAGTAATTGTTATGTCTAGTTTGTTTATAAAACAATATTTAAACATATTTCGATAGTGAAATATTTTTTTCTTAAATAAATATGATACGTGTTCTAGTTTAAAAAACAAGATGATAACCCATTTTCTTCTCTTGGTATTGTAGATTTTATTATTATTATTATTGTTATTAATATGTTTTTAAATTAGTTCAAATTAGTATTATGGTTCAATTCTAAAGTGTTGAAACATAGACATGTAGTGGTTGTATAGTTTGTGAATTTTGTATTTTTTTTTTATGAAAATTTTTGAAATGATTGTATGTAAAGCTGTTGGTGTTTCGAAATAAATAAATAAAAAAAATACACTTGTATTTAAAATATTAACAAAAATATGTTTATCCACCGAACTATATTGGTTGTTATAACTGACACAACTTATGAGCTATGTTTTATTCTTATTCATATTATTATTTGTTACATATAAAATGGTAATTTGTAAATTTCTTTTCCCATCGGCATTTCTCAATAGATTATACAAACGGTCCCACGGTATACATGAGGAGCTGTACATACTACATATATTAAGAATTTCCCAAGCCCATAAGCTTTTCTATTAAGAACAATGCCTCTTTGATTATGCGTTGTTCTCAGACGTACATGTAATCGTATGACGTTGTTTTTTCATTAAATTTAAAAATTGAGACACTTGTTACCATTCTATGATAAAGCTTTTGGATTAATATGTCATGTTTTGATATAATGGTGGGCATTTCAGCAGATGCTGTCTCAGAAGATTGCCGACTTGAAGAAGGGAACAAGAAACCTTTTCTTTGTTTGTGATTTGTGACTAAAGGGAATAAAGTATTAAAGCAGGGTGGGATGGAAATTAGGCAACCCGTGCTCCCACGTACCGAACGAACAGCATCTCTGAAGAGATGATATTACTTGATGCCGGTTTTTAGCCTAACATAACTCCACCACCTCAAGTTTTTTAAGGGGTGAATAATATAAATGGTTAATAAAATGGGAAGCAAACGATCAAGAAGGTAATCTACGTAACAGCTCTAAAATGTGTTGACGGCCTTTAAGAAATTTAAAGGTAATAATTATCTCAGAAGTACCAGGGTAGCATAAAGCTAAGAAAGTACGTTCTCAGGTCTTTGTATGGCGCAATATTGTTTAATTACGTTACGTAAGGCCCATTGTCTGCAGTCCTACAACTTTCTTACAGTGCTATACTTATCCGTGCTTCCTTAGTGATACCCTCACTGGCATGTAAAGTTTGTTCGTCTGTTTATTACATTGCTATGTCAGTTCATAGTATGAGGTGAAGTAGCTTTCCGTTGTTTGTCCATATGTATTGCTCGGATATTTAAAACTACACAACGAATTTTGATGCGGTTTTTTTAATAAATAAAGTGATTTAAGAGGAATATTTATAATTATGTATAACTAGCGGCCCGCCCCTGCTTCGCACGGGTGCAACTACAGAATATCCTCATACACAACGTTTACAGCTTTTTGTCAACCCGACCCCCGGCCGGCCCGGCGCCGCAACAACTACGTCCCTGCATTTTAAGTTTGTAATGTCTTTGGAACTATTCACTTAAATTACATGCTGTAAAAAGCGTATTGATCTATAATAAATGCACAATTTATTTAAGGTACTTAATTGGATAAGGATTAATGCTGTATAGTTTAAAATCACTTCATAAATAACCATTTATTGGTAAAGGATTAAAAATGGTTATGGTGGGGTATCCCTAAGACATATGCCATCGCGGACTTTTTTGTACAACTTTTTCAGGTGGACAATACTGTAGTACAATATTTTGTTCTATCTCGTAGGGTTTAGCCAGCGTTTGCAATATAAGCGCAAAAAACGTTCTTATTTACGACATCACATTAGAAAACTCTAAATTCATCAGTCTTTATCATATATATTATGCATGTATTATACATATAAACCTTCCTTAAGAATCACTGCATCAAAATCCGTTGTGTATTTTTAAAGATCTAAGCATACATAGGGACAGACAGACAGCGATAGCGACGTTGTTTTATACTATGTAATGATGATGCATGCATCACATTATATGCGTGTGGAGCCAGGGCAGGTCACTAGTTATTAAGAATAATGTTAATTGTTACTTTAGGTTAGAGGGTTGTTAGAATGGATAAGGATTCATTCTAAAGTGAAAAAATAAAACTGAGCTAAAGACTTAAAATATGATGAAATTGAAATGGAAGTCAAAATCAAAGTGATTACTCCAGATCCAGGTAAAAGTCAACTTTAACTCTGTAACAGGCTTTAGGCTGAAGTTGTGACTACGACTTATGTTCTAAACTGGAACGATACTTCTTAACGCTCGTGGTGACCTTTTTCATGTGTAAATATTATAATAGTCGAGTTTTTGTTTCTTTTTACAACTAGCTGTGCCAGCGACTTCGCCCGCGTAGAAAAGTGACTTTGGGCAGCATATTTAAAAAAGGCCTAACCCGCGCCAACAAACGTTCCGCGAGTTCAACGTGATTCTTTAAATTGCCATAACTTTTTTATTCATCAACCGATCGACATGAATTAAACACTACATGTTAAGTTAAGCTTACCACAATATATCATTGAAAATCCCATCTAGATAGGATAAGCCGTTTCTGAGTTTACCGCGCACAAACAAACAGACAAACAGACAAAAATTCCAAAAATCATTGTTTCGGGTTCTATAGCGTTAATAAGGGTCTCCTATCATATTTTTTCTCATATATCTTCCATGTACAGACAGCGACTTGTAACGTTTTTATTATATGTATTGATGTGTGTTCTTATTTTAATAAGAGCGACTATCAGAGTTTCTTGCCGGTTCTTCTCCGTAGAAACTGCCTTCCGAACCGGTGGTAAATGTTTTGTAATACCATGACGATTCAAAATTTTTACTTTATGT
>DWAJ01006595.1:0-10213 GCA_018238005.1 Eurema mandarina | reverse complement strand
CAATTATTAAAATAGTCCAGTACTTTTTGAGTATATTCATTACATACAAAAACCCAAATCTTTTCTCTTTATAATATTAGTATAGATAATGACAGAAAGGTTTGCAAAATTAAATATGATGCTCAAATTAACTATTCCACGCGGACGAAGTCGCGGGCACAGCTAGTATCATATAAAATTGTATGTATAAGAATAATAATGTATTTGGAATAGACGCAAAACCATGGCGTATACGTGTATCATCATCATATAATTATGAAACTAAAAGCACAACTTTATAGATGTTAACATCGGTTATTGGTTTAAAATTTGAAGCCGACTAAGTTTCTCTATTCATAGGGCTGACATTGCAACGAAACTCTTATAAATATTTAATAATGTATTAATTATATTTATTAAAACTCTATAGGCGGCATAAATCTGCATGAAATTTAAGATACTTTGAAATATGCTGATCGCAAAAAATGTTTTTTATTTAGAACTAAAGGTGATCTGTTTCTTTTGCATAAAATCCGGTCCCGCTTGTTTATATAAGACTAAAATACAATATTATTTTTTCTTATAAAACCAGTAGGAATTTCTTAACAAGTTTTTATAAAACAGAATTATATGTTTTTGTCAATGACAACGAATTGACATAGAAGGTAATAGTCAATATTTCAACTCTTAGAAGAAAAAATACTTTTTATTTAACCATGAAAGGATCTGAACGATTTTCCATGAGGATAGATGGTTACTTTCCATGAGGCGAACCTCCTTCTTACATTCGTTTCTACTTACTTATCGTATAACAAAAACATCAATTCATTTTTATTTTCTTTTCTGTACCAATCAAAATCTATCCAGTAATTTAGGAGTCAAGTTCCGATTACTCTTGGAGGTTTTGACATCTCCTAATTGTTTGAAGTCGATTTAGATTAACTACTCTATTGAATGTAATATGTAAGCAGCCCTACGCGATGCAAGCTTTAATTAATTAACGATGTAGCTTAGGCACTAATTAAACTGCAGCAAATAAAGTAGTGTTACGGGACAACGGACGCCGGGACAATCATTCACTGCTGTGGACAGGCGATTGTTACAACACCATATGTCTATACGTTTATAGTACGTATACGAGATACGCGACGTATGGGAGATACGTCAATGGAATAACTAGGACTGTTGGAAGGGGAATATTGGATGCATTTTCTTTAAATGGTTGATGATTGATGTCATTTCATATACGCATTACTTCGTCAGAAACTTTTGTCGAATTTGTTTCTTACTACAAAAGTGTATAGTTCAGATTAGTATATTATTAATTTGTATGTACGATCCCGAAATAAACATTTTATTTCGGGGTCGCGTAGTATAGCGCGGGTATCGAGTTAAAATGGTATACCTACTCTATTCCTTCAAGTTGTAAAAAGTCAAAATTCTAAGTTTGGCGATATATGCGCGATAACGATGTCCGTTACAAATCAACAGCAACATATACGAAACTGAAAATTAAAAATAAAATATTAAATTATGGGGCATACAAGGCCATATCACATTTCACAAAATATAGGGGCTTAGTGTGATATTTATGTATTTATTTAAATAGACATAATTTATTTAATAATATTTAAATATTATATATCTTTAAGATAAATCTACTCTTTCAAGCATGAATAAAAAATGTGCTATCTACCTATCTTATGTAGGACGAAATTCGACGTATTTAATGTGTATAGTACAACGCAAATTATTCTAATACTATTATGTAGATACACCAATTGGACTCAGCATAAAAGCGGCAAGCTTTCAGGCTTATGAATAAGCATGCCTCGTACTGCAAATGTAAATTCACTGCATTACAGTACATTGTCGATATTTCTATTACCTCGTGAACGCTAATGTCGATTTATATTCCTTCCAGAACGACAAGTTGCTTCAACTTGGAATTTTATTATAAACATCTTCATATAAAACAGTGCAGCGGTGGATACGATACAGTACCTACTATAAATTGCACGGTTCATTGCACCACCACCTGACTCTTCATTCGTTCTGTTCGCCTGGTACTTCATTTGTTTCTGTCGGATGGTGAAATTGGTTTCGTGCTATAAAATAAATATTATTTGAATAGAACGAAACTAACTTACTTTCTTATAAATAGTATTATGGCTCGCAGTGAAGTTTTCTTATCTTTCTGATCCATACATTTTTTTCGGGTCGTTCATAATTTGACCCATTCTGAATTATTATTATTATATTACTTTGTAAGATGTCAAATTTCGACATACCTTGTGGTATGCGATATTTCCTGTTCACTAAACATTAGTTTATGCTCGAGAGATTTCATAAGTGCCTTTAATAAAAGGCTTGCTTAGTATTTGCAAGGATAAATAGTATTAACACTGTAATTTTCAAACATTTTGTTATTTTCAGAGTGTACAACTATTTCTTATGAAGATATCTTATAATTAAAAAAAAAGCTTTATACTGTTAACGATATTTAATTCAAATATTTCGTTTCTGTCAAAGTCAAAAGTATCTTTATTTAACTAGGCTACATAAAGTAACACGTTTGAATCGTCAAGGTATTACAAAACATTTACCACCGATTCGGAAGGCAGTTTCTAGAGAGAAGAACCGGCAAGAAACTCTTTTTAACGTGACCATGACGTTTTGTTCTGTGTCCAAAATTGTTTAACATTATAGTAGTTAATTAACGATTAAAAATTAAATTGGTTTATATATGTGTACCTACTTAAAAACAATGCTATCTAATGAAAAATAATAATATCTATATTCCATACAATACATTCAATACCACCCGCAGGTAGGATTCCCGAATTCAATGGAAATGGCTCAAACATGTTTCGCTCAAAGTGCAAAATGCTTGAAACAGAAACTTTCACCACAAATAAACACGAGTTATAATGACAGCAGTCTACTGAAAATACAAATCTAATGGTCATTATTATTTCAGCTCCTCCCGTCCGGAGGCACGATGCTCGCTGAGTTACGACCCCTCAGGGATCAAATCTACTCCGAAACTAATATATTATTTAATCTTTCCTCAGGTATGAATGTTCATTATTCTGAAAATAAATTCGTTTGCTTTGCTGTTGTGTTTTGACCTCAGCGAGGCAGGGTTCACGAATCTTAAAGCTAATAGCCCGTTTATAAGAAGTTTCTGCCTACGAAGCGTCGATTTCTTTCCTCTAAACTTTTTCCAGACAGTAATTTCCATCTTTATGGGCATCTAACTTCGGTACAAAGAAATTGAAAGGAAAATGTAGGTTACTTTTAAGGGTATTAAAACGAAATACGGGCTTCGTAGCGAAAGCTTAGAATATATTATTCGGAAAAAGGAAAATATTTTTCTAAACTTATTAGCCGGTTAGATGGGTCTTTTCTAGAATTCTTACAGATCGAAAAATATAGTTTTCTTTAAATTAATTTATAAAGTAAAAACGAGTTTAAAGTATCTTGAAAATGTTATGAACTTAGAGGTTTTATTTCATCCTTTATATTATGTACCAACCAGTAAAGAGGTTATACGGAGGGTCACATATTTGTTTACGTAAATACATCCCATGCATGTGGTAACACTGAGGTGCAGTGTACTCTCAGTCGTTGACCTTAAACGATTACCTCACTCATAGTAAACATGTACAAAATGTATGTAATATAAAAAAAAAGCTTGTCAACCGGCTTCAAAAAAGGAGGAGGTTCTCAATTCGATTTTTTTCTATGTTTGTTACGCGACAACTCCGCCAATTATGAACCGATTTGAACAAATCTTTTTTCGACATATAGGTACTACCTCAAGGGTGGTCCCATTTAAATTTAATAATAAAAAAACAACCCCCAAGGGTAGAAAATTGGGGATGAACTTTTTTATACGCAATATCTCCGCCGATTATGAATCAATTTGAACGATTATTTTTATTATCATAAAATCGGTTTTATTTTTTTTCTTGACATAGTCACATTATAAAAGGGCGATATACGTAAACTTCGTACTCTATTTTCCCTGTTTCATTCTAAAGTTACGCGTCGCAAAACTAATATGAGTTCTGCCTTATAAATTAATTGTTTTTTTATTAAAATAATGACAAACGGAATATATAATACCAAGGTTCATAAAGAGATTCTTTCTTGTATTATGATACTCAACAAACCATGCGGCTACTATTAAAATACCATATGCTTTATTCTTTATGGCATATACTGACAGCTTTAAAGACAAAATCCAACAAAGAATAAGCTGAAAATTTTAATCCATTTCATATTCTGTTTTAGTCATTTCTATGCACTCGTGTGACGTCACAGAAGGTCACGACCCGCGGTGCATTGAGCTTCAGTGCAATGTTACGTCTTACAAAGCTCTGTTTAATTAAACTTTGTTATGAAATGCAACCATTTTTAACATAAAATATTTACTCGGAATTTAAACGGGATAGAGTTCTTTGTGAAAGTGTATTTAAAGCGAATGCAGAGTAATACAATATGTGTAAAAGGATATAAGGTAATTTAAAGCAAAGTTATGTTTGCTATAACTTGAATTCTTAATTACTTAATAAAGGAAATCATTTCTGTATTTCTCATGTAAATAGACTACACTTTTTGATAATCCATGAAGACATGGAGAAGCATTGTTTTAATAATGTTACCATGTTTTTAGAAACTCTTCAATGTAAAAAAATTGAATAAGGAATACTTTGTTAATAATAATAATAAGTAAGTCACAAAAAGTATAATTAGAATTAGAAAATCAATGTTAATTTTAAAGCTGAGTGAACTAACGTCAATATGTCATACATGCACATATAGTTTAACATAATTAAATTCTTCAATAACCGCGGCCTCAATGTATGCTTCATGAGTTAAAGCAATGAACTTTATATAGCCAGCTATCGGTCATATCTCGTCCTATTCTGTACCACTCGTCGGGGTGAAAATACAGCTTAAGTCGATTCTCAATGACATATGATCTATCTTGCATCAGTAAGGTTTGGTTACAGCGATTGATGAGCTAAGGAAAATCAATACTTTTCTACGACCGACTTTGTAGTAGGTAAATTATTATTGTTGGGTTTAAGTAAATATAATGATATCAGACTACTACTATCCCCCACCACGTCATCACCTCACAGTCACCACTGTGAAGGAAGGGGAATGTTACCTTCCTCTAAAATAAAAGAGGGATCGACCAGTCTAGCGACTGACTGACCGACCTAGGCTCCCATAGTTCGGTTGCTACTACTAATTTATTCTTCTTTATTAAATGCCAGTATTATCATAAAAAATCTACAGGATTCCCAACCTTACACATTTTCTTTGGCGTAGAAATTATCGATAATCAGGCACTTTCTTCCTCATTGACGCAGTTCTCACTTAATTAATAAGCAATTAAATTATTTTGTCTATTACATTAATTTCTAATATTACAATAAAAAGTTCGTATCTAATATTATAAAAGATAATATAATTGAAAATTAGCTTTTAGGTATATGACTATATCTTATTGAAATTCTATAAGGTTCATATTTGTAATAATGTTCTTCTTGTTCGGAATAAAAGGCTATTATCATTATCATAATTATCATCATATCTAATTATAGGATTTAAGAAGCCTCCTAGTATAATTAAGGGTGAGTAGGTTAAGTAAATAAAAGGACTTAGAATCATGATGGTCTCATAATGTGTTATGGGTCATGAGCTGGCACAACCCCGCTTTGATGGTTATAGTCCCCCATATAATAACCATCAAAGCTTTCAAGACTTTTACTTAAAATGTAGGAAATGTTGGAAATCCGAGGAAATCTTTATTCCTCCCTTTCCCCTCCCTGTAAGTGTATAATCCTATACAAATATTAGACATGTGAATATTTGCAGAAAAAGATGTTTGTCAAACCTACTTTCACGAAAGAATACTGTTTGGATTTGGCAAAAATTAAGCACAAAGATATAACATGTATAAACACATTAAATACTATTCATCCCAGAATTGTCTGAGAAACCAAATTCAAGTATATGTTACATATATGTATATGAATATATAATAAAAAGCAAATACATAGATGCATAAGTTAGATTAATTGAAAACCATACAAAAGACATTAGATAAATAGTTTATAAAATAACTAGAAAATATTAGTACATCAAGTGGAATTCAAACGTAAATGCAGCCTGCACTCTTTAGCTAGCGAAGGGTCATCGCTCGGAATATATTTGATTGTTGCAGTCAATTCATTGTGAATGTTTGTATGCATCAAGAGGGATTTATTCGGAGACGAAAAGAATATTTTCTTGAAACAAAATGTTCCTAATACAACGTTCATCACTATAAAGCTAAATACAGTTTCAAGTAGATAGGATTATTTTCAGGCGTGGAAAATACGTTACGAACTAACTTTTTGGCAAAAGGAATATCAGATGGGCGTGATTATTTGTATTAAAAAAAAAAGCTGTCTATTATACAATTCAATTTTATGGTTTTATTTCGACTAATTTACAGACTATTATATTAATAGAATTTATTTATTTATTTTTATTAGATTATTTTTTTATACAGTATCTAGTCATCTCTCTGTTAACTTTTTTAGCATTCTAAATGTGAAATGTATAAGAAAAACATTGTAAACAGTATCTTTAAGGAACATAGAAATTTCCGAACGAATTCCACTTCGATAAAGTGTAATATGCTCTGAATAATGTAGGTTGTAACGTCTACCTCTTCACTGAATATGAATAGTCTTAGAAAAATAATATTAAAAACCGAATTGTAATAAAAACCTCGAGACAACACATAAAAGCAGGTTAGACATATTCAAATCTAATTATATATTCTTTTTTCGAACAAAATATATAAAAATTATATAAAAAATGCTGATTCGCACACATACTAACAACTTACTTATAATTAATATTCTGTTTAATGCTATTTGCAGAACTGTTTTACTAAATAACTATGCGCTAACAAAATGTTAATCTGAGAACCAACCTTACCTTTGGGTGGTCATAATTAGTTAGTCAATTAGTATTTTATTATTATTTATTAGTTTTTCTTTGACAAAATCAATGTTACTGATATACATTACTTAATTTGTGGAGCTACGTAGTTTTCTTACAATGATTTCAATACACACAACAGATAAGAAAAATATTTTTTACATTTTTAATTGCAAAAATGTACCCAAAAACGAGGGTGACGTCACAATCTACAAGCTGTATTAAATATCCAATTTGACGTCATGTTTATTTTTAGCTAGCGATAAAAAAATACCGTCACCAAATCCTCTTATGAATTCGTTTCCGCGTGAATGTGGCTGAGTGCTTTCCCGGAATCCATTCCGGGGATAAAAGAATCCTTCATGTATTCAATAAAAAAACTCGGCGTACGCGCTTTTATCAGAAAAAACCCCTTTGTCGATGTGTGAACAATTTTCCAGACTGATATTTTAAGGTCCCGTTTGTATCATTAAGCCTTTTGTGGTGCGTTCGTAATGATCTCGGTGTTGCTAGGATGTGTTGTTTTCAATAAATAACAAGCATATTTTGCTTAAGGGGTATATCAAATTTTATAACTATTACATTATATGGCTAGGATTGTCTTTTAATCAAAATGACTAGAACTAGAAGTAGCTAGTATGTTATACGTTGAGAACTATACACGTGTTATAATATGCAAAACGTTAAAAATATTATACAAGACAGTCTTATCCATTCACATACATATTCCGTATGTTCCTGTCATTAAGCATATAATATTGGAACTAATATTCAAGACGTATGTTATTTGTTTACAAGAACAACTACTTGTATTTGTTCTTGTAGTTTGACATACAGCTAGATTGTACCATAAATTAACATATATTTTTTTTAGTATTAACACAGAATCGAAAACTAGGTGGGTATACCAGTAAGCGTGGCTAGTAAGAAATAATTTCTTACTTTCTGAGTTATTAGATTATGTTCATCCTATTAAGTAAGCAAGCCTTTCTTCCTAATAAATTTCAAAAACAACCACTTACAAAATTAGTTAAGATACTATTTGCATATAACATCGTACATTTATAGTAGCACTACTCGTACATCGCGTAACAGACGTACATGTATCCAATATCTTATGAAATTATGTTTTGCAAACGAAATGGAACGCATAAAATTTGAATACGTAATTCAACTTTACCACCCCGTTATGTAGATGTTGGAACTTGGAAAGCTGTTTAAATTCCAGGCTAGGAGTGTTTGTGAACGCTGAAAAGTATAACGAATGTGTCTTTTCTGTTTGCAAGAGGGTTTTAATTTAATATAAGTAGTTGCTCTACGAGTGTCTAAAAGCGTAGAGAAACTGAACTGTATAGAACGAGACGGTTGTTTATGGTTAAACTTTGTGACGTCACGAACACTACACACTGATTTTTTATAAGAAAACTAAAGTTTTTTGAATCAAATTATCTTACACGATTCATCAAATCGATCTGTAATTTTACTATCTACGTGTAATGCTAGTTTTTAGTTGTTTTCGTTTCATTTCGATCTACTAACGAATGTATTTCTGATGGAGAAATGGAGAATGCATTCGGCTCGCAACTGACGAAGCATTTAGCATGCAAAATGCATTGTTTCATCGATAAGGGAACGAAGAGTTCGAGCTATCTTTTATTGTTCGCAAAGCTTGAATTTTTACAATTCACAGTTTCTACTGCGTTTTGTAACAAATGCTAGTGACCTATTTTCGTGCCACATTAAGTAGTTAAAACTCAACAATATGAGCGCTTATTTATTTACTTATTATTATGGACCACTTACTTTCACGTTAAATATTGATTTCTATCAAATAAACACCATTAGAACTAACGATAGCCAATGAAAAACAAAAGCAATCAATCTACGGTTATTGATGACCTACTCTGTGATCTGATAAGAAAATTCGACAGCAAGGCGATGGGCCGACCTTTTCACTAACCTCCCATAGAAACCTTCAACTAGAAAAATATAACGTCAATGTTCGCAGCAATTTGTCAAAGGAAAAGCTTCTGTGATATGTCACAATTCATTATAAGCCTTTGTTAGATATTTGTATTCTCGTTTATTGTTGTGTGTATTTGGAGGAAAGGAAAAGAAAATGGGTGAACCAGAGGTTAAAAAGAGCAAGAGTAAAGTGTCGATGTTAGATGTGAAAAGTCGTTCCAATACCCGTTCTATAGTGGGGTTTGGGCCCAAATCTATGAGCAGACTTAAGGTTCGAAGACCGTCGTATGGATTCGGAGGCGTGCCTGGTATTCGACCCGTTGAAAGAACTTCACAAGTACGTTAATTATGTTTTACTAATATAATAAAGGTTAAAGTATGTTTGAATGTTTGTAACTCAATCACGCAAGAACTACTCAATGGTTTTGGCTGAAATTCGGCATGCAGGTAGGTTAGACCTTAGATCAACACATATGTTATTGTTTATATCCCGGGTTACACTACGGGGCAAATCTAATGATTTTTTTTATAGAATAAGAGATTAATGGCAAATCATCGGCGCTGCCCATGAGCACTCGCGTAGTCACGAGTGTGTTGCTTTTAATGAAATTGCTTTGTATCAATTATATTGATTAAATTACGATTACTGAGTAGGCAAAATAATATACAAACAAATTGATATTCGGTCAAAACATATTTTATAATTAATACATTCAATTTATATATATTTAATTAATAAGATTATATGCCTTTGTACGCTGTGATAGATATAGGTATAGGTACGAATTGTTAGATAATTTAATGTTTGGTTATAAGGAGTCGCGTTCAAAATTATTTAAATTATAACAACGATGAACGATGATATCAGCGGTTAGAGAGGAATGGCGGCGCATTGTTAAGCACGCCACGAGACAGGTGTCATGATGACCACGACCTATCAAGAATAACACGCCAAAGAAGAATGATGAAGTTTGAAAGGGTTTGATTGACATGAAAGTTGAAATATGATATTTAAATAATACGTTAACCTTACAGGTAGCAATTGAGTTCAAGCGGCCAATACTGATGTATTTTCCGACCTACCAGTTGACTTCAAGCTACCCCTTTCATGTAGCGTCTGTTAAGAAGGAAATAGACGAACTACTCGATGAACATTTTACTGACCACAAATATAATGTTCAGGTATTTTGTTTTTATTATTACATCGTTTGAAACAAAGTCGCTTTCTTCTTTCTGTCCATATGTGTGGATACATCTT
>DWAJ01006594.1:0-10213 GCA_018238005.1 Eurema mandarina | reverse complement strand
AAAAAATAAAAGATCCAATATGGCGGACGCAGTCACAGCTGACTCAGCGTCACTTTACTATCGCCTATTGTTGGGGACTTTTGATTTATGGGTGAGATTGTTACACCAATATTCACTTCCCTACCGCTCGTATAATAACAGTCAAAGGTATCATATATTTCTGTTATACTTGTTCTTGCTTAGTAATCAAATAAATTGTACGTGTTTATTACAGAAATGCTTTAAACAATCAACCTACCAAGCATACTAAATAATAAAATAATCGAAGCTAGCCTTATTGCCTTTCTAATTGATATGTATACGTATAAATTGATATCAAAATTATGTTTTAAATAAGTTTTATAGTCTATGCAAAGTAGTATTAAAAATTATATATATATCCAATTTAACAGTTCTTTAGATACCGCGTCAACTTTTGTTACAGACGTACATAGTAATTAATACTAAATTATATCAAAGAAGATGCTCGCATATAATTTAACGACAATACATAAGGGTACAAGTAGTCGTCGGTCACGTTGTATCGGCTACCTGCAAACTGTGAAGATAAGGTCGTTGTTTTAGATCTATTGTTCGGTTATCACTATCCCATGCTAACGGTCACCGTTCTATGTTCTCGAAGTTTTTGGCAAATATCTGTGGCTTTCTTATTGTTTTGTTCTATCATTATTTACAGCTTGTTGCTGTTGTAGTTGTCAGTTTTATTGTCTACCAGTTAAGCCGACGTAATCCTATTTTTTCACATTCGGGTATATAACTTTGTATGTAAAAAATAAAAATTAGCATCTGCGTCTATTACTCCATATTTAACATAAAAAATACTCTTGGTCTTTTCGAAATATAAGTATGGATTTGGTAAAATTTATTTAACACGTAGTACATTGAAGAATTTACTTAGGTTTTCGAAACACAAACTTAAACAAACTTGTAAGTCTCCCCTAATTCAGAAATAGTCATAAAGAACGTTTTCTAAGTTATTATTAATCAGATGTGTAGTTACTTGATTTGTTATATGTAGGTACTGTATTTCAATACATTGTACTGCTAGGACAATCGAATCTAATAGAGGCAGAACTCATTGTGATGCTAACAATATTTGTTACATTTCGTAACAACTCAAAATAAAGAGGCGGTTGTATTTGTTATGTTAATTTGTAAGTTGCGACTATCAATCATTTCGGGATTATATTTTGAATCAACTGTAGGCACACGTACTTATTGCTTATAGTACCTACCTACTTGCGTGATTTCATTGGCAAGTAGATTTAACATTAACAACTAAGGAATAATAATTATTGTTGAGTTTGTTAAGGTTATTTATTTATTTAAACAAATAGATTATTAAGCTTACTAAAGATAAAACGTAAATGATAATAAATAGGTTCAGGGAAGACAATTTTAGTTTCGTTCGTAGATTGTATGAAATTTAAATAACGAATCGTTTTATATTAGTAAATAAGTAACCTCCTCAAAAGCCACATGAAATATTATTTATAAATTGACTGCAGTACAAAACTGAAATGGTATTTACCCTTAGCCATCGTGAGAAATTTCGCAAGCGTTCGAACATAGCAACAATTTTTACCTGTATACATAATGAAGACGTAAAAGCTTTGTATATCAAAGCGATTGTGCAATCATGCTCTCTTTATCCTGCACCATTTGCATTCATATGTGTAAAAGAGATGTTAACAACGCATAAGCTATCGTTTAAACATTTACAAAGGGCAGATGCGCCGACGAACAGGTATGGCTGGTCATTACAGTTAATACACGCAATTATGACTCTTATGTGCTGCTATTTCGAGCCAAGTCTCGTGATTATCGCTTGAAGTGTAATTGAGTTATTTAGCATATTGGTTCATCGATTTAATTCTAGTTATATCAAGATTCTAGAGGTTCTTGCTGAGACGTGACGCGGTCGTCTTATTTGATGGGTTAATGTTAAGATGAAACTAGTCATATCGGTTGCTTTGCGATGTCGGATCGCTCGATCGACTCATTTATGGATGATGTTACAGATATAAAATACCTTAACGTGTTTGTAATAGACATAAAAGAATATAGTTTCATACTATAGTTATTAAGTAAAGTGTAGACAAATGTTAGTTTTTGTAACAACTACAACTTAATTAATAAAAGATGCTTCTTCTACTATTTTATGCATTGAGACTAATTAAAAACACCTAGAATCGATTTTAAGCGTCCTAAATATATGAGCTAGGTGAGTGTTACATAAAATTATAATATGAAATTTTTAACAAACTTAAATGATAGTCGAATGTTAATTTATAAATAATGAATTCACATGTCTAGAAATGTTGACGGGTATAAATGACGTTGCCTTTGTAGCGATATCAAGTTGCTACGAGTACAAATAATTAATTGTATAAAAGCTTTCGTTTGATGGAATTGTTTGAGGTCAAGCGGATTTTTCGGGATCGTTTTGTTTTCATGGTATGTGCGTTATTAAAAATAGAACTATCATTGTTTTCTGATGATGATCCTTCCGTTACTTATTATAATTAAAACATAAGTAAGAAAGGACTTTAATTTGTATATGTTAAACATATAAACCTTCATATTGGGTTGCGTTATTTTATAGCTTGTAGTTTCAAAGATCTAAGCATATATATGGACACGCCAAAAGTGCCTTTTTTATACTATGCATTGATTTTTGAAGTTTTGAAACCTTTTCCTTGTATACTTGTTACATTCGTTACAAAAGAAACAAAAATCTTGCTAGAGAAATGCAACCAATAATTTTCAAAAGAAACCAAGTTACATTTGTTTAATTCAAAACCAAACTTATAAAAGATTACAGTTCGATAAAGAAGTACCTATACTTAGTCACAACGTGTGGCAACACACAAAAAAGTCATGAATAATCGTTTCAATAGAACGAAATTGCAACATTAAAAAATATATTGAGGTCGCGTCACTTCGAATCATTAATTCGACATACTCCGTACAATGTGAAAGACGCCCACCGGGCCAAAGGTCTTAGCTCTAAACGTTTCGTTAAATATCTTTAAATGTTAACCAATATGCAACACTAATGGTAATGTGAAGACATCATCAATTATATTTCGCCAAAAATCCGCTTCGATTTAAAAAAGTTACTATTAAACTCATATTTTTTTATTTGTTTATTTTAGGTCGCTTTACCATCTAAGCTAATGTAAGTCATGTCTATATCCCTATGTTTGATTAAATCTTTAAAACAACGCAACCGATTCTCATGCAATTTTTTTAAATAGATAGAGTGATCCAAGAGGTACTTTATAGATGTATAACATGCATAATATATGCGAGCGAAGCCGGGGCAAGTCCGCTAGTTTAAAATAAAAATATATGTATTTATTGTATGTAACATAGATACACAAGTACCTAAGTAAATGATACATATCTAAAACAAATTCAGTAATCATAAGTATCAAACATGATTATGTAAGTCAATGTTAAAATATAAGGAATTAATAAATTTGCCAATATTAATAAATAAAAGATACCGGTACATAATTGTATGATACAATTTGTCATTGCAATATCACGTTATTTTTTATGATGAAATTTATTAAACGTAATGGTAAGTAATAAAATATTCGCCGATAATGAGCTCTGTACGCAATTCATTTGATATAATTATCGTCGTTTGCGAAGCACACGGGTATACCACAATTATTTTTAATATTTTCTATTATTTGTGGAATTTATCTTTGTAGCTTTTCTAGAAGAATTAATTAAACGTAGTACTTTTTAGGTAAGAATCTTTGATTAATTATAGCAGTAAATGAGTTAAGATAATTTTTTGTCACCTATTATAAACATATTTAATACAGTTAAGGACAGAAACTACATAGCACCAGCTTCATACTCTAAGGCGAGCTTGTGTTATGGAGATAAAAAAACGAATAGATTTAAATACTGTAGATATAACATTTCTTTTTGAATTATCTACTTATTGTATTTTTAAACAGTACTTAACTTAGCTAACTCCTAGCCCGAATAAATACAAAATTGAATTACCAATTTTCATTATTCTAATGTAGTAATCGAAATCTACTTTAGAGTCATCGATCTCGTGGCATATCGATCTTTGGCAGTGGTATTTATATAAAACAATATCCATCGATCGTCATCGTAGCAAAAACACCTCATATTATTAGACTTTTTCAATACTAAAGAGCTAGCAAGTAGTTACGTCAGCTAAGCTGTGATCACGTATAAAACATTTGAGCGACAAAAACTTATAGGTTTCACGGCGCGTTCAGAATACCTAAATCTACAACTACGAATGTTGAACGGGTCTTGAGAAGTCGATCAAAGAGGGATTTGCGTCGAGTCCCTCCGAGGGTTGCTTAAGTCTGTCAAATTGAAATATCGTTTTTGTTTAGTTAGATTTGCAGGTAACGGAAAAATTTGTGCGAGAAACGTGGTTTGTTGAAAATTGTATTATGCTGACGGTACCTACTTTGGTACGCAAAGTTTTTAATATGATTTTTTTGTTTGTGTTACAAAAACATAAGTAAGTAAAGTCTTATTTTGTTGATCGTTTCCTAACGTTAATGAATCGCTTGTCATTGGCGAAATCTAAAAAAAAAGTTAATGAATGTTAGATTCTGAACCATAGACATGCGTTCATTTTTATATACGTACATAAACAGTTCCTGGTAAAAAACAATTGATAGGAAAATAATACAAATACTGCAAACTAGAAATAACCTTTCAATCATACATTACACCGAATAAGCATAGTATTAGTCAACCTATCTCAACATGAAACTTTTGTTTGTTTATATTTATTCTATCTCTCTTTCAATTAAACCTACACTTTTCACCTACCGTTCCTCTCTTTTTTATTTTAATTCTTGTATTTTCGGGTTGCCTGGAAGTCACTTTAAGTGACAAGGCCGCGTTTACACCTAAATTTAATTTATTTGTTTAATATATAAGATTCCTATGTGTAAAAAAGGGTAAAATAAATAATAATAATTAAAAACAGAGACTCATATAAAACTAAGTTGTATATAAATCGTTTCGTTCGTTCAACCCTGCTTGACGGACGCAAATCCTGACTCAGTAACTCCTTTCTGGCGCTTCCATTTTCCCGACCGGCCACATTTGCATAACTATTCCATCCCATCTTGTTTGCTACGTTCGATCTTGATAATTAAAGATTTATTAACAGCTATTAAAGCTGTAGATCGCGAAATGAGGATTTAATAACGTTAAATGAGTTTATTAACAAGATTATTGAGGATTAGCTGTGCCCGCGACTTCGCCCGCGTAGAAAAGTGACTTTGGGCAACATTTTTGAAAATGCCAAACCCGCGCTAACAAACGTTGACCAAGATTCACGTGATTCTTTAACTTTTTTATTTATCAACCGATTGACATGAATTAAACACTAAATGTTAAGTTAAGCTTACCACAATATATCATTGAAAACCCCATCTAGATAGGACAAGCCGTTTCTAAGATAAGCGTGCACAAATAAACAGACAAACAGACAAAAGTTCCAAAAATCATTGTTTTGGGTTCTATTGCGTTAATAAAGGTCTCTAATCATATTTTTTCTCATATATCTTCCATGTACAGACAGCGACTCGTCACGTTTTTATTATATGTATACACACGTTTTCATCTATTTACTACAAAAGTAAATTATCGTTCTGAGAAATATAAGTTAGTAGGTAAGGTTATGTACCTGAGACGCAATATTATTTTATATTTAGACCAAGTTATATCTATCTTCTCATACGTTACTCAGTACCCTATCATATTGTAACACTAGCATTTGTTTCCCGAACCGTCTCGATAACGAAAACAGTGCTAATGGTAATCATATTGTACGATGTACACCGCACTTAATGTCTGTCAGCGGCGTGTTTTTAAACAATCCTCTTCATATATTATGTTAACTAGACAAGCATCAAGCATGTGTGTTTATGTTGCATTTAGCGGGGAATCATTCGTTTCCATTGACATAGAGTCGAAAATTGACCCAGCTTCCAATCAGGTCTAGTTCTACAAACCATAAAATGTATTCGATACAGACAAGGCTACGCTATTTTGAGCTTTAAGTCCTACCAATAAGAGTCACAGTTTTGTTTATAATTTTTGTTTCCGAAAATAGACATTCGCTTTTGTTTGCATTGAGCAGATGAGAAGCAGCGGGTTTGAGCAGTTTTGTTAACAGTTTTCAAACAATTTTTGGTTCGTTAATCTGTCGTCATTGTATCTCTGCCTTGTTTATGGTAAAGATAAACTCGCCGTGATTGGTAATTGATCATTCTAGTTAGCGTTTGTTTATGGGTTAGGTTCAAATCGTTGATTGAGTTTATGGTTCTTTTGCAACATGTGCTTTTTTATAGTCTTGTATGTTTAGTAACAAAAAAATGCTGACTTATAGTTGTTTTTTATGTATTAGTTTAGTATTTTCTCTATACACATAAATAAATAAGAAATTTGCAAAAATCAGAATATAAGAGTCTTATTTTCAGGATAGCAACTTTTTATTAATGTTAAATTTAAAGTTATAAGTTAAGCCTCGAGATTTATGTGCTTATTATAGTATATAAAAGCAACAGTCCACAAAGCACCAAAGCCATTAACAGATAATGAACTATCTCAATAGCGGAGCTACCAACCTTTTGTTAAAAATTCAATTCACAGTAAGTACCAACATTACTTTTCGGGCGCTTCCTCAAAAACTTCACCACAAAAGGCACTGAAACCACTTGGAAAGTATGAAAAAAATGTTGGATCGCAGCGGAAGTGGCCCGGAAGCTGCGGCGAGTCCTTCCCGGATGTACTGAAGGGCCCGAATTTACCACCGGCAAGAAAATTCATGTGCGAATTATTTATTTTGACCTTTTTTTAAATATATTCCGCTTTTAATGCGCCCTTTATGCGAGACATTTAAATGTTTTGTTGTCTACCCTCTTTTTGCATTTTATTTAAATTTATATTTAAAGGAAGGTAGTTTAAGGTACACCTACGTTTTGAAGGTAATAAATACAGCAGGTATGAAATCCGTGACATAAAATTCGCCGTTTCGGCAAGCAACATAAATTCCTAATACGCAGGGCAATAAAAGGCAAGTGAAATAAAACCAGTGGCTAGGTGCATTAAAATGCTGACTGGCAACATTTATTTATGATTGTTTACTATCTGGCCTGGCGCCAATGAACTATTGTGTTTCCAAACTATTCAAACGAACACGTTAATAGTTCTGTTCGCTTTGTAATTAATACTTTTAGATGACGCCTGGAAATGGTGACGTTGTGAGACCACGTAGGAAAACTTGCATCGTGTTTATGAGCCAACACGGAGTAGGTAATATATTACCTACTACATCTAGCTCTATCTAAAAAGCTGTATTTATCATGTATACATTAGATTGTATTATATTATATTACTGACACTTTCAGATGTATATATATCTTTTGCTCTGCAGTGCTTTTTACAACTTAAAAAATCTTACTTATTGTACCACTTCAGTATAATAGCGTATTTAAAATTATAAAATATTTATGCATTACTTAGGCATTACAATTTCGTAACGTTGAATGTTTATCTAAATATACATACTCAGTACTTACTATTATTATCGATTGTACATATTATATATATTACGGGTACACTATTGCGAGTGATTTAAACTAGCTTTCTTATAGAAAATATAAGATGCCGTATGTAGTATCCTAAAGGTAATAGGTATAACTAGAAAAATCATATTTTTCTCATAAATTTTATTATAAATTGTTTTAGTAACAGCTATAGTTCGTGACACTGTATTCATATCTTTAAATAGTGACACATTTTTTACTTTTAATATCGGAACATGTTTCATGTGACAGCTTTTGACAGTTATACCGTCGGGATGTGCGTACATATGATTTATGGAAGTGTTTTATGTCGGCCCGAATAAATGGTGGCTCGGTTTTAATAGTTAACAAATATTACTTATGAAAGTTCGCTATTTGTTTTAATTTCTATGGGGTTTGAATTTAAAGTAATTGGTTATTGATTTTTAATTTTTTTTTCATATATTATAGTGTGGAAACTGATTAGGATGGTTGGTTTATGGTAAGCGATCATCTTCGCCGATGCCTTGAAGGTTTTTAATGTAACGAAAAGAATAATAGAAGATATAGGAATACAGAATCAAGGGGCAGTATATAGGAGAGTAACGTCACGACTTTACCATGAATTATTAATTAATTTCCACTATTATAACTTTATAATGGAAGACATATAAAATTAGTATACCTACATACTTACTATAGATATTTTTAACGCGATCTCAGTACATATTTTCATGTAACATACAATATATATTTTCATGTAACAGTAAAAATCTTGACTACTGTCGTGGCTCGAGCCCCTAATACACTAGCCAAAATAATATGGCATTAGGTGCTTTAACATTTTGAACTTATGGTCTGATAAGGGCTTATTAAAAATTTACACTACTTTTGTATATTCGTATTTTCTAGTACTAAATCGATGTGCAACACCTTCCCGTCATGTTCTTGAACCAGTCGTGCACAAAAACAGAATTAAGTCGTTCGCTACGCTTATTTGCGACCTCATTTACTTCTTGAAAGTGAACGGATGGTTGCTAATTGTATTTTGGTATCGTTGTTTTAGAGGTATTCGTTGACAAGCTTAAAGTGTGTCATGTCGTCGGTAATATTTAATTCTTATTTAAAAGTTGGATACATACAATATTATTTTATATTTTATTTCGATGTCGAGAAGTTGTATATATGCTAAGCTCGAATGAATACCATAAGCGCGATTCAGAATTCGGTGCATTAATACCAGTAGCTACACAATTTAAGTTGCTATATTTGTAACTAAATCTTAGCAGTCACTTTTGTATACGGTTCATTATTATATGTAACCACAGTTATTTTTTAATTTATTATTTACTAAGCATTCTTGTACTACGTCAAAATTACACATGTCGTCAATGCATACAACACACTTAACAAGTTTCTAAGCAAATTTGAAAAAGGTGTAAACACAAATACATACGAGCCTCATTACGGCAACACTTGTGTTGTCAATGAAATTATCTAATGAGGGGGGAATGACATGAGATGAGCGTGACCTCCTTGCAGGGTAGGGTTGCAAGATTATGGTCCTACTTATAGATATGTAATCTATATGATTATACATTTAGCTAAGTATGTATCGATAACTATATCGAAGAAAATTTTACGATCTATTTTTATTCCAGAATATTGTTCTGCATAGTGAAGTAGTTTTGTATATTGCAGTCACGAATAATATGACTTAGTTTTTGTATCTATAAGTTAAAAAAATGGTTTGGATAATACCTTACGACCATACTAACTTATAGAAATACCGTTACATCTCATAACAATATTATTATTATTATTATCTAGCAAAGATTACTCATTTATATATTAGTTACGATTTGCACACGATATACTAGCTGTTTATAATATTTCATAAATGACCCTATTCAATGCTCAAAGCTATCAAGGATAGTCAACAAATATCTTCCTCTACAACTATAATTATTATTAAATACAATTATAAATTAATATATAAACATTTGCTAATCATTTATAAATTATACTATAAAACATAAACACCACCTGTAACAAACAGTTTAAGCCTCGCACCGAATTTTCCATTAAACGTTGACATCCCTACGGTTCAATATTTGAGTGCTTCCATCGACGCTTGCCAACCCCTACCCTCCGTCTGCCTGCTCAAGACATAAGAGGATAGGGCTGTCACCACTTGCTGGCTTGTTTTTGAAATGCAACCTAAATTTAAAGTTTTAGGTCAGAGAACTTGTGAGAAAGGCTTAAAGGTTTATTGTTGGGCTTTTTAAAATAACGAGTCAGTAGCATTACCTATTACTTTTGGACGATTTATTACATTATTATGAAAAATAGCATTTCCTTTTAATTTGCTATTTTTAGCCTTAACTATGTAATGAGACACTTGAATAAAACAAAGTTGCTTTCTTTTGTCTGTCCTTATGTATGCTTAGCTTTAATCTTTACTAGCTGTTGCTCGCGACTTCGTCCCCGTCGCATCTATTTCTATTATTATGTTATAGTGAGTCAATCTTAGAAGATAGACATATACTGTCGCGGACTTTTTTTAGATCATTTAAAGAGGAATAATTCTTTCATACATATTATTTTTGTATCTTGAACCG
>DWAJ01006593.1:0-10214 GCA_018238005.1 Eurema mandarina | reverse complement strand
CCGCCGGCCAGTAGTCCCACGGGTACGACGACGACGGCCCTGCGCGCCCCACCGACAACACCACGCTTTATATATATGTACTCTTACATGGACCCAGCTTTTATGGTAAAATACACACAATTTATTATGAGCAGATATTTTTATATTAACAGTAGCTTAAACTATTTTTTCTAAAAAAATAATAAATTATTATGTGTATATGTGTGTATATACATATTATATAGCTATAAAATTTGTTGATATCCGCCGGAAAATAAGTATTGTAATCTCTTTTTCTTTTCGTCTTCCTTAAATGGATGCTTGGAAGAGATTACTGAGATAATTTGATATAATATTGTTAACGTAATATTTTAAAGGGATAAATAAATAAAGTGTACCCGGCTTATGATGCTCCATGAGCTTGTGGTAGAGCAGCATGTAGTTGTCGGGCGCGGCGCGCACCAGCTCCACGAGCAGGTCGTAGGCGGCGGCGCGCGACTTCTGCGACTTGCACTTGGGCAGGTTGCGCTGCGACGGGTTGGCCACGTCGAACAGGAAACCGAATATCTGACCGACAACAATATGCTTATTGATCATTTTATACGAAAACTACCTTTTTGTATTAACACGCAAAATCGCTTATAGTTTTGTGTTTGGCTGTAACTATCATATTATAATTATGTATGTAATGACAGATATAACTGTTCATCGTATTTGAATTTGCCGCGCTTCACGCATCGTATCGTATCATTCTTAAGTTGTCTATGAATATTAGTAGAGGGCGCATAAGCATTAAGCTCCATAAAGGCGGAACGTGTTTAATTGCATAGAATACTTTGTGATGTTTCCTAATCTAAAATCTTAATCAAAGATTCATTATTTAGGTGCCGCTTGCTTTATGAAGAAACCGGCACCTAAATTAACATCCCATATATATATTAAAACATATAGTGACCTTGATACTATGTAGGCCCGGCACCTAATTCCCTATGGGCAGTGTTATATTTTCAGTAAGTCTGGGTTTGATTTTGATGTGTGATATTATGTAAATTTAGATCTTATTCTAAACATACATATAAAGTTAAACATGCATATAAAATTGAAACATCTTTATTTCAATTTTATAAAACTTTTATTATTCATTAAGCTTCTCTATAAACTTGAGAGTTTATGACCTTAACGGTTACAAAGGTCCCTTTCCAATAGCTCAGTTTCTAATTTTGTTATTGCTATTTAAATATATATTTGTAATTGATATTCCAGCAAGCGCACTCGAGCTACCAAACCAGCGGTAACGGCAACGGGCGGACCCTGCCCCTGTCCCTGCCCCGCGCGTCGCTCGCCCCGCTGGCGCCGCTCGCCCCCGCGCCGCAGCCCGTCAAGCGGGACGGCATCAAGGAGTGGTACGTGTAGGGCGAGTACAGGGCCAGTGCAGTTAGGGGGGAGAGCGAGTAGCGAGGTAGGGGAGCGGGGGTTGTGCGAGCTGTTGGTTTAGGTTTATTGTTACGTATGAAATGGACTTGATGATTTTTTTAAATTATAATGTCAATGCTTAAATAAGTTCAACAGACATGTTATGTCTAAAATGGAAATCTTGTATTAAGTTTTTCTTTGACTGTGAAAAATTCGCAACCTGACCTATATAATGACAATCTAACTCATACCGACGTTACAATCTGACCCTATAATCTGACTCACAAAGGATTTGCATTTCCACCCTTATACAGACAATCTCATATTGAATAAAATCTAAAATCAAGGAATTTTAAACTGACAATGTAACCCATATCAAGAACTCGCATAACACCCACTTACACATCGCGGAGTCGTCCTGGACGTGTCCCGGGGTGTTCTTGATTGTCCCGGAATATCCCGGGGTATCCCGGCCGAGTCCCCGGAGCAGCTGCAGCCGGACATATCAGCGTAGCTCATTTTGATATACCATAGTGGATACGCCCGTAGTTGCTTCTTAGCTCATTGTATTCGCAGCCGCAGACGTTTTATTGCTAAGCCTTATTATACTAATTAATTGCTTTATTTTCACTAATAATCAGGGTCAAATGAGGAGTTTCGCCTTGTATCCCATAGACAATCACAAATCTAAAGGTCTCGCAAATGTGTTACCAACTTTAAACAACACGGGAAAGGAAAAGATCTTGATGATCTTTAATCCCTTTGGATTAAAAGACAAAATGAAGATATGGCCTTATCAGGCGAGCCTGTTTTTTCGCCTTTGGACATTGTTTTAGTCATTAGTTTGTATTAGAATCATTTTATTAAAAATCGGTTTAGCAATAAAACGTCCGCCGCAAGTATGGACGAGATGCATAAAAAGTTTGCGTTGCGTAACGTTGAAGTGTGAAATGTAAAGTGTGAAGTGAAGTACCGACTGAGCAGGTGTTAGTGTACATAATGTTAATGTTAGTGTCACGGGCGGATGTGTGGCCGCCACATGGAATTGCTTTACACTGAGTCCTGAACGTGAAATCATTGAAACCAAAACGACTCACAAAACTGTTGAAAATTGAATTCAAAATAAAAATGTTGATACAAAGTTACTCAAACTTTTCACAAGTAATGTTAGTTTTATAAATACAGCGCTTGATTTGAATAATTTTCTATTTTACACCCGCTTTTGTATTACAAATAAGGCAATATCGTTACTATAGGCTGCCAACACTGAAATAAAGCATATCGTTCGATTGAAGACTTTGGTAATTTACGATTTTCTCCTATATTTGTTAGATCTTATACAATTATTTTAAGGACGCGTAGGTCAAATTATCTCGGAGAATAAGGGAGCTTTTAAGCAAAGCGATTACTAGCACGACGATGTAAGGAGGAAGGAATGACGAATCTAATATGAAATTAATTCTTATTTCTATCCAATTCAAAATTTTAAATACGACATCTTCCCTCGTCTTGGTTCTCTCCTCTTTATATCTTTTATTATTAAGAGATTTTCTAATTGTATTCCTATTTCTATTTTAGAGGCCTAATTGTCATACGCCAAGCTAAATCTGAGAAAATAATTTAAATTTACCAGTAGCGAAAACGGATAGAGAATTATTATCAGTATAAAATAAATATATTATTATGTGAATAAAATAATAGAATAATACCTAAGTGTTCAAAACGATTTTCCATCAAGACCTAGAAATGTTTTGGCATGCCCCAAGGTTCCATGTTTAACCTCTTTCTGTTCACAATATATACAAATGACATCTCGCATTAAACATGTCATACAATTGATAAAATTAGAAGTTTTTATAATATCAACAGCAGGGAATATTTAAATTTAACTTTGGAACTAATCAGTCAAACTAAAATTACGCAAGCAATTTGCGTCAAGTCCTGTTGAAATAGCTTGAACGCGCGTTATCATTCAAATATCTCGAACTCGCTTCATATTTTGTAATATTACATCCACCGTCCCGTTTTCCTCTTTCCAAATAACTTGAATTAGCTTTAAAAGGAAAGTCATATTTATATAGATTGTTACGAAGCACAGGTCCTAGGTTCTATTGTATATAGTTAATTAACTTATCTGTAATGCCACACTCGTTTTACGGCACAAAATGTTAGTCAAATTTGTTTGTCAATTTTAGTGATAATGACATAATTATTGTTTAGTGATTTGTATCCAAATTGTCGATTGTTTTTGTGTAAAGTTTATTTATGGCTGTAGAGGCGAATTTATTTGTGCGAGAAAAAATAAATTTGCTTCGTCGAATGTATTCGTTAACCAAGTTATTGTACAGTTAGAACGACCTCGGTCGGACCAAATTTTGTTTAGCATAATTCAATCAGATTTTCAAATAATAATATATAATGTAATTTACATCACGTGCTGTTTTATTTATTCTGCTCAAACAACTGATGCGCGACCCTAAACCAATATCCTATTTTCTTTCACATAACCTCAAAAATATATTTTGGGAAGTTTTTGTGTTTTGACTGCAAAACTACTTTGAACCGTTTTTTCAAAGTTGAGATGTCTAGAAATGTTGAAAGTGTATAATTTTGTTAATTTATAGAATTAAAAACTAACCCATAAATGATAATAAATAGCAATTTTGTTTGTTTTAATATACTTCATGTTATTGTATAGGTATAATAGTAAAATATAATAATAGCCATACGTATTATATGAGTCACTACAGAAGTAATTTTTATTGAAAAACAATTCTGTAGTGGTGTCTTCCTGTTTTCCTCTGGCCTCAAAAACCTCTTTCTACCAACAAATTATCAAAGTATTAACCTATTATTTAATTACATCACCAACACGTTCCATATCGTCCAGAGACCTGATTATACTTGATAGCTTACTGTTGCTGGTTAATACAGAAATACAGAAATAAATAAAAAAAAATAAAAAAAAATTTATTGCCCAAATTAATTTACACATAACATCACAAACGAAGAAAATTCATACATTTAAAAAACTAATAAAATTACTGGGCAACAGGCGACTAGGTACTCCGTGACGTTCCGAGCTTGCACCGGAACACTGATTTTCAGTAGTCGCAAAATATTGGAAGCATATTAAATACACTTTCTAAGTAAAAAAAAATACCGTAAAATAATAGCAAAGACAATTAATGTTGGTCGTGGATACAACTTTTAGAATTGTATCAAATTTAAATAGGACTACGAGGTAAGTATAAGTTTTTTAATAATAATAATATTAATCAAACCAGGTCATCTAGCAGAAAGTAGAAAACCTTCCTATAGCCTTTTTCAGTTTTTAGTCAGTTGATTATACTCTAATTGATAAAACTCGTAAAAAAAATTCTACCACATCACTTATTTGAGACTAAAAACCTGTAACAATGTCATTTGACTGGAATATATAATATTACTTTCGTCTAAATCTAAAAATATTAAATAACGCATCAATATCTGGTGCCTAGTTAATACTTTGCTGAAAAAATTGCTAGACGAACAAAACGGACGAACGAAAACAGGCATATTCCAATTATGCAAATTCTTATAATAAACGATTTATAAAATCATTTACTAAATGTTCTGGTTAAGTTCAGAGCTATCGTTACGACAATTTTATTTTTATAGAAATGTCAATTTTAAGTGCCGCAGATATAGTCAACATTTTCAATAATTTATTTTTGGGATATTGGCTTTATTAAGTAGTTGGTATATTGAGAGTTACTCTGGATATATTTAATTACCGAACATCCTTTTTTGTAATGTTGAAGGTATTTTCCTTTCTATGAGTAAAAGAGACTCCTTGTTCAGTCAAACGATTAAGTCGAAGGCCGATAACTTATAAAATTAATACAGTGAATATATGTAGTCACGCAGAAATTCATAACTGCGTCACGGAATAACTTTTGGTTGTTATTATTTAATAATATAGTTTTACGGACGTCGCATTTACTGCAAATTGTTATAAAATTTTATTTTATTTTATTTGTCTAACAACTACGTGGCATGATAGCGAAAATAAAGCATTTTAACTTCCAATTCACTTACGCGAAAGTCGCGTAAAAGTTTTAAATCTCTGAGCCACATGAAATTTATAAAGTGTCGTAAAAGCGGTATTTCCTCGAAAGAAATTGAGATTCTCCAAGCGGTGAGTCGCAAACATGCACTCGGCAACAATACGTTGTTTGATTCTAGCACACACAATTCATTCCGTGCTAAGTGAAAATCCAATGCTAATGCCACATGGCGCCTCAGACGAGAGCATAAAAATATCCCAATGCGTTTTAAAACTGTCTGCTAAGTACTTCGTCGAGAAAAAAGCATTGAGCGGCAGCATCGTCATATTAGCCATAAACTCCTATGCTTTTACCAAAGAATATCTTCTAAAAACGACTCACAATGGAATTAAATATTCAATCATGGTCAAAACTCCACTATATCCCCATGCAAACGCGTCGCACTTTAGAGAGAAAGCGAAGAATTACATGATGATTCTAGAAAACAAAGCAGATCTTAAGGATAACATAATTTTACTTAAGAAGTTGCCTTCCTGGAATCCTCTGGCGAAAACAATTATATTGTACGAAAAACAAGCGAATGAAGACAACGAACAGCTTGCTATTTTGTTTATAAACGAATTACACGAGTCTAAGTTACTCGAAACCATCGTTTTAATATATTCTCCATTAGACGATGAGATTATTTCGTACTCTTGGAATCCCTATACTGAAACAAATTGCGGCGGCAGATGCGAATCAGTATACATTTTAGACAGATGTAAAGATAATGTTATAAGGCAATTAGAGGTTCAAAGGGAGATGTTTCCATTAAACTTGAAAGGATGCCCTTTATTAACATATGCCATTATATCAGAGCCGTACGTGATGCCTCCGGAGAGAAAACTCCACACTGAATGGAACGATGTCTACGAGTTTCAGAAAGGCGGCGAGATTAACCTAATAAAAATCATAAGTCAGTTTACGAATACGACTCCCGTAATACGCATGTCCGAGAAAGAAGAAAACTGGGGAATAATTTATCCAAACGGCTCAGCTACCGGGGCTTATGCTTTGCTTAGAAATGATTCAGTCGATCTGGTGATTGGTAATATCGAAGTAACCAGGACGATACGCAAGTGGTTTGACCCGACGATAAGCTACACGCAAGATGAGATGACCTGGTGCGTGCCTCGTGCGAGAAAAGCGGCCACGTGGGATAATATTATAACTATATTTCAATGGTCAACATGGGCGGCCACGTTCCTATGCCTCATTATAATTAGCTTAGTATTTCACTACTTGAACAATAAAGAGAAGAATAAAATGTCAAAATGGCCAACTAATTTGCTTCTCAAAACATTTGGCATGTTGCTCGGTTGGAGCGTAATGCTCGACGCTCGATCAGCTACGCTTAGAATTCTGATGTTCAGCTGGCTTTGTTTCAGTATAAACATGGGGATATCGTACGTATCATTCCTTCGAAGCTTCTTAATGCACCCGCGATTTGAGAAGCAAATAAGTAGCGAAGCGGATCTCATTCAGTCTGGAATTCCTTTGGGGGGCAGGGAGATTTACCGATCCTATTTTGAGACTAATAACGCTAGCTCGTTTTATTTGTATCGCAAATATAACTCGACAACGTTCTCCGAGGGGATCCGACGCGCGGCGAACGGGAGGAATTTCGCTGTAGTCTCTTCGAGAAGGCAAGCGATGTATATGGATCAGATTTTAGGAAGAGGTGAATCGCTGATTTACTGTTTTCCTGAGAGCGACAACCTTTATAAATATGGAGTAGTGTTATTGACTAGGGAATGGTATCCATTGCTGGAGAGGTTCAATAATATCATACGTAGTGTTTCGGAAAATGGTTTGATCGAGAAATGGAATAAAGAACTGTTTATTCGCACGATTGGATCGGAAGGTGCGAGCGCCATCGTGCCGCTGGGCATGCAACATTTATTAGGCGCATTTCTGCTTATTGCCATTTTATATGTTGTGAGTTTCACTGTGTTTATATTTGAATTAGTTTTGGGATACATAGAGAGGAAGAAGAAATACAATTAAATAAATAAGAGTGCATGTTTCTTGTCTATTTATATATTGTGAAAATTTAATTGTATATTAACTGACTTGCATAATAAGGTTAAACTGTTTAAAAATGGTTCAATAGTTCCTACTCCAACCAACATATACATATATGACCTAATAGCAGTTTGAGTAATAATAATCCGTCAAAACTAATAGATTATCCGGGGTATAGTCCTTAGGGTATACACTACACATAGCAACACATTAACCAGATAAGGGCTTATAATTCAACGTGTTTAATTACAACCAAGCATCAATATTGCATTACGCAGATTATACTAAGTTCTAGTTATATCGTGATTACGTACAATTAGTGTATTATGCATTGATTTTGCATATATTGGTTACCAACTGGGAATTGGAATTGCTTGCTAGTTGCTACAGCGGAGATACAACGAGATACAATAAGCCGGCTGATTTACCTACTTGTGCTATTGCAGATTTAGTTCGAATTTATTAGAGAAATAAAAACATTATAAACACAAACTATATTTATAGAAAAATATTATATGTTTAAGAATATACACTACTATTGTTTTTTTAGATCAACATAATTTGTCAATTAAATATAGGGCGGGGTGAGGAGGTGACAAATAAAGACGTCTATTCCATTTCGATATTCACTTTATTCTCATAAAAATATTACATATAATAATTATTATATGTAATATTTTTATGAGAATAAAGTGAATCGCAATGTAAGCAAATAATTATAATTATTTGCTTACATTGTGACATACCGCATCACACACACACACACTACATACTATAATAAATTGCAGTTGAACCAAGAAACAATAAATATATTCATAACGAATGTAAAATACTAATAAATTTAAATAATTGATAAAAAATATTACTTCAACTGGGCATTTATTACCTACCTTATTTCTTTCTTCCTTGATAAAACAAATGCAATTTTCATAGCCTTGTTTCAGTCTTTCGATATTTATAGAATTAATTTGAGCCAATTCCACAAATAATATAAAAACTATTTCTTTCTTCTATTTAAGCAACTTTTAAAATCTCCACAACATAACACACTAAATGTTAGGTTAATCAGATTTAAAAAAAAATTATTGTATCCGTATTGCCTTGTACAAATCACTATTATTGATAAGGCTGCCAATTACATGTGCATGGTAGCTTATAATGTTTATATTTTTATGTTTTCATTGTATATGTAATAAAGAATAAATAAATAAATGATATTTTTTTCTAAACTCATTATTGAAGTAGCTACAGTCTACACCAAAACTTATAGGTACAAATGATTCACGTAACAGTTCTAAACAGTGTAACTTCGTCCACTCAATTAGTACATAGTTGGAACCGTCAACAAATGGTGTTCTTTGTTGCGTTCGAAGGAAAGCAAGACAGATAGCCCGGCCGCTGCCACCGGCATTAATCGTAGTTTAATCACTGCATTGTAGAGAACGATCTGTAATTAATTACTGGCTAAATTTGTTACACACGTAGTATTGGTTGTGAGTCGGTGAGACTTTCTTGCTTAAAAGTATCTTAAAATTATGTACTTAGTAATTTTATTATTAAACCCTTCGTAGTAGCAGTAGTAGATTGTTATTGACAAAATCCCACTTATAATATAAACTAGCTGTTGCTCGCGACTTCGTCTCCGTTGATTTGTTTTTCCATTATTTTTTCGCTCCTATTAGTCGCAGCGTGATGTTATGTAGCTCAAAAGCCTTCCTCGATAAATTGCCTCTTTAATAAAAAAAGATTTTTCAATTCGAACCAGTAGTTCCTGAGAGTAGCGCGTTCAAACAAACAAAGACAAAAACAATCTCTTCAGCTTTATATAGTAGTATATAGATGTGAAAGATAGTTTTATGTTTGTTATTTTTTCACGCAAACATGGGTACACCGATGTTGTTGAAATTTGGTATGTATAATATAGATGATACCCTGGATTAATACATATGATATTTTGTATCCCGGTATTGTTCCGAAAACGGGAACTACACGGATAATATCGCGGGACACAGCTAGTTTAAAAAAAAGGTTCTTTCTTATAGATAGGGAGTTATACAACTCTCGGTGGGTTCGTGTGTTACCTACTAATAGAAATTTTATAGAAATTTTCACCGAAATTTGGGGAAATTAATAACAGCACTTACAAACAAAAATTTGGACTGTAATTATAATGAGAGAGAATTATAGTATTAAGAATTAAAACAATACGTTTCAAAGAAAAAAAATGAATTATACAGACCTGGAAATTGCGAAAAAAAGAAGCTTGCATTTTGATAAAGCTGAGGGGCTCTAGTCAGCGAGGGACTTTTAACTTAAAAGAAGCGATGTTATCTATCTTCAGATCATCCTGATATGAAAGTTGTTTAGTCAAGTCTTTCAAAAGGTACACTATACGAGTAACTACGTCACTTTTTCCGTAAAAAATAATCTGTTTAGACACTATTAATTATATCATTGATGTGCCAATTGTACTAAGAATAATGTTGTTGTTATAAATTATAATTGTTTACTTAATAACCAAATGTAAATTTGAATTACTAAATATTAATTCAAATTTACACTGGTATAGTAAGGACTATAAGTGTATACTAATATATAAAATTGAGGAGTTTTTTGTTAGCTCAAATATGTTATTACTGGAACTAGGGCTCAGATTAAATAAATTGTTTGTGTTACATATAACACTTGTATAATTATTTATTTATTTAA
>DWAJ01006592.1:0-10219 GCA_018238005.1 Eurema mandarina | reverse complement strand
TAAATATGTAAACGTAATTGAAAAAAGTTAAGCAATTGTGCAGTTCTTATTTTATGCCCGCCGTTACAAGGTTACGTTGTTGAATTTTGATGAAATGTCAAAAGTGGCCTATTATCTTGTCCATACTTTAGTTATTGTATGTAGGTTGACGTCACTAAGTTATTAAAAATTGGCTCTAAATATCGATTTATTTAAATAATATAATATCTATCGTATATTTATTGTATTATTTATCTGAAGTACCTATTTATTGTCTATATTAAAATAATTATTTCTTATCGTCGTGGTTGTTTGCATGATATCGCTTCTAGTCGATAAGGCGGTCAATTTATATAAATTTAATTTATAAACATATGAGGGCATCTCATACAATGGACATGACTTTCAAAGACAGAACCCTTCATGCAATACACCGACTCGCACTTGACCGGTTTTTTAAACATAATACTATATATTAATAAGTACACTATTTCAGTGGAGCTAGCGATCGGGCGGCTGCTAGAAGCGCAAGTACTTCTCTGCCCCGACACGGGCTTGGCCGCGCTGACGTCAGCACATGTCATACAACGACACTACCTCGCGTCAGCCACCTCAGGTAACTAACCAATTATATTAGTTCAATACAGTTTTAATGGCAGTAGATTTGGTGCTAGTTAAAGTCAAACATAATATCTTCATTAAAAAAGGCTACACATAGCAACACTTTTGAATCGTCATGGTATTACCAGTAATTAAATTTAGTATGAAGATAGTCTAGACTCTAGTCTGGGAAAGGACATAGGCTACATTTTAACTGGGAAAAAAAGATTATATATGGGGGTGTCAAAGTACATAATAAACGAAAGTCCACGCGGACGGAGTCGCGGGCAACAGCTTGTCTATAGTCTATACTAACATTATGAAGAAGTAAAGTTTGTGTGTTTGTTAAATTAAATTGTGGGGGGTAATCTCGAGATCAACTGAACCAATTTTAAAATGCTTTCACCAATGGAAAGCCACATTATTGCCGAGTGTCATAGGTTATATAAAAAACCGAAAAATAAAAAGGCTTTTTTTTACCAGGGGTAGGTCTCTTTCGCTTGGGACTGACTGGGTGGGTACCCCCCCAATGCCAGACATTCTACCGCGTGAACAGTGATATGAAAATGTCACTGTGCTCCGGTCTGAAGGGCACTAGTAGCCAGCGAGATTACTGGGCTCATGAGTCTTAACATCTTATGACTCAAACTCCCTACTTTGAGTCAATTTCAGTCAATGTGGTGTACCGCTGCCCGGAGCAAAGTTCTAGGTAGCACTGCATTGGTTATGGGCTGGCGTTTCTATAATTACTATGTTATAGTGAATAAAACTATTACTATGTTATAGTGAGTCAATCCTAGAAGATAGACATATACTGTCGAGGACTTTTTTTTAGATCATTTAAAGAGGAATAATTCTTTCATACATATTATTTTTGTATCTTGAACCGTTTTCGTAGCGCACGCAGAGGGAGCCCTCAAAGATGAATAATTTTTCCCGTTTTTTCCATATTTTTCATTATATCTTCGCTCCTATTACTCGCAGCGTGATTTTATGTAGCCTTCCTCGATAAATGGTCAATTCAATAAAAAAAGAATTTTTCAATTCGAACCAGTAGATCCTGAGATTAGCGCGTTCAAATAAACAAACAAACAAACTCTTCAGATTTATATATTAGTATAGATAATAACATTAAAAATTGATTAAAAAAGATGTTATCAACCAAAACTGTGTACACTGTTTTTATACTTAACTTGTTATTTTTGTGAATAATTTATTATGGTGGTACTTAATAAGTAAGAAAAAATTAACATCAATTTTTTAAACAGGTAAAGCCTGGACTTCCCGACGCCACCGCAACCTCCAAATAAAATACAACATAACAGTAACAACGGATAGATGTGTCAAGCTGTGTAAATATCTCAAGTTGTACCGGCGAGCGAAGTCGGCGGGCGGCGCAGCTCTGGCGGCGATGGCTGCGCGTGCGCAGGCCTATATATACGTAGATGTTACTGCTGGGGGTACTGGGGATACGCAGGTGGGTAATATTTTATCTATTTGTATGTGGGGTAGTGAAAAATTAGCTGCGTCCCGCGGTTTTACCCGCGTAGTTCCGTTCCCGGAGATAATACCGGGATGAAAAGTATCCTAAGTGGTAATCCCGGGTATATCCTACCTACATACCAAATTTCAATTAAATCGGTCCAGCCGTTTTTGCGTGAAGAAATATAGAGATACATCCATACATATAACATAAACTTTCACATTTATAATATACTAGCGACGCGCCCCTGCTTCGCACGGGTGCAACTACAGATTGTCCTCATACACAACGTTCACAGCTTTTTGTCAACCCGACAACTACGTCCCCGCATTATAAATTTGTAATATCTTCGGAACTATTTACTTAAAGAACATGCTGTAAAAAGCAAATTGATCTATAATAAATGCACAATTTATTTAAGGTGCTTAATTGGATAAAGGTTGATGCTGTATAGTTTAAAATCACTTCATAAATAACCATTTATTAGTAAAGGATTAAAAATGGTTATGGTGGGTTATCCCTAAGAGATAGACATATGCCATTGCGGACTTTCTGATATAACTTTTTGAGGTGGACAATACTGTAGTACAATATTTTGGTCCATCTTGTAGGGTTTAGTCAGCGTTTCCAATATAAGCGTAAATAAACGTTCTTATTTACGACATCACATTAGAAACCTGTAAATTTATCAGTCTTTCTCAACTATATTATGCTTGTATTATACATATAAAACTTCCTCTATCTATTAAAAAACTGCATCAAAATCCGTTGCGTAGTTTTAAAGATCTAAGCATACATAGGGCGAGACAGACAGCGATAGCGACTTTGTTTTATACTATGTAATGAAGTAAGATAGTACCATAGGATAAAATATATACTTAACTGATCTAATAATCATTGTTTCAGATAAAAATCGACAACCAAGTCAAGTACATACTCGGCCTGCAAGATGAGATACAACCGTCAACCATAGATTTAAACAAGAAAATAACCCCGTTTACTCCGAAGAACAGTCAGTTAGAAAGCATGAGAGATTGTTTGGTTCGGACACAGTTGAGTCCGTCCCGGATTTCTGTTCCAGCATTTAAAGCACCCAAGTTCTTCCAACATGCCGATTGTTCATGCTATGCTTGCGTCATGCCAGAATGCTCAAGTCTGGCTTGCCAAACTATACATTTAGAAGCTTTAAACTATTTCCAAACTAAAGAAGATAAAATAGCCAGAAATTACTTTGACGGAGCCCTAAGTATCTTCCCTGCAGCCGAAGAGAAAATTAAGAGTTACTTCAACGGATGGGACTTTGAAAAATATGTAGTGCAAATAGTTAAAGATCGGTGTTTAAGTGAATTTAAGACGGTGGAAGTCGAGTTTTTAATAGATCTAGCATTTTTTGAGTTATCGCAAAAGAATTATAGTAAAGCTGATGACTGTATTGTTAGGATACATGAGATTTTGTCCGAGTTTAATATAAATGAATATTATAAGCATGAAGTTTCAAATCTATTAATAGCCTCAGCGTTGATTAGAGAGAAACGTGCAGACATACCAAGAGAATTAGAAATTGAGTTTGATTCTTTAAAAATAAGTCCAGCTAACGAACCAAAAACTCCAGAGAGCAAAGCGCTGCCCATAGACACGATAAAAATAGTCAAGAACGAAGAAATACCGAAAAAATTGAAAGTTATCAAACTAAATTTGGACGAGAATCCCAAAGAGATTGAACCGGAAAAACCGAAACCTAAATTTAAAGTTCCTGAACCGATGACTTCTAAACCCAGTCTAGAAACTATAACTCCTAGACCAACTAGATCGAGACCAGCTATAGTAGTGTCGCAAGAAACCCCCAAGAACGAAGTGTTTTTCACCCCCAAATCTACCCCTACCGAGGCATTTTTCACACCGCAAACTTCACAGAAAACTTACACTAGGAAAATTGTAAAGAACCTACAATCAGAGTTTTCAACACCAATGGAAGGTACTAGAAGTCTCCGGAAGAAGACATTGTTGAAAAGAGCTACCAGTCCGGGGAAATTGGAAGAAAACCCCAGTGTCAGGACGAGGAGGGTCAAACAACCTGTCTTTGAAGATTAATAAATATATTAAACTAGCTTATATTCATGGAATAATTTTGTAGCGTATAGATTTCTTACACATACATACTTTTGACCTTTTTTTCTATTTATTTATTTATGATGTATCTGATAACATCAAAATCGATTCAGCAGTTTTGTAGTGCAGCCTTACCAGTCGTTATTTCTCCTATGTTCTATAATTTTAATTCCTATAATATAATTATTTAATTTTAATATAATTATTTCATCTTAGATTATGGATAAGGTCAGTTATTGTATATAGAATAATCCTGTGTTTTTTTTTAATATAAAACACAGGATTATTTCATAAATTCTTACCTACATAGTTAATACTCAATATGATTGCATAGTGTATTAAAAAAATAAAACTAAAAACGAAGTTTTTTTTTTATTTTTTAACCGACTTCAAAAAGAGATATCTCAATTAGACCGTATTTTTGTTTTTTTTATATTGTCAAGCCTTGAATTTAAAAACAAATTTATATGGTTTCAGCGTGTTTACTTGCTCAAAACATGTTTCTTTATTTTCCATGTTCATGGTATATCCATGAACTCCATAGATAGTTCCATAGATGCTCATATCCGATTCGAAGGACCATAAAAGAGGAGACACGCTTAGAGCAGGTTTTGGGTATATTTATATACAGATATTTATCTGTGGCGGTACTGACAGTTTCACCTGCATTCTTTCAACGAACATACTAATCTATACTAATATAAAGAAGTAAAGTTTGTGTGTTTGTTTAATTGTAAGGGGTCTACTACTGAAGGGTAATCTACTGAACCGATTATAAAAATTCTTTCACCAATAGAAAGCCACATTATTGCCGAGTGTCAGAGGCTATATAAAAAAGGATTGATAACATTATATTACCCAACGAAGTGGGCACGGGTCCGCTATTACGTATTAATCCGGGGTGGAAATAGTGAGAATATTTTTAAATCGGTTTAGTAGAGTCATTTGTCTATCTATTGAAAGACGAACACTCAAGATCAGAGCATTAATATAGTGGAAACTCAAGACTCGAAAATTCCTTTTTTTAATATTGTGTGAAAATAAATTGCATAGTTAGATCGTTCTCGTGATTCTTAGTAAAAATAGTTTATTTTATTTTATTTCATGATCAATATCATAATATCCAGGTATTTATAAATTAATAAAAATATATTGCCATATACGAATACTCGAAGTGTCATTAAAATTTAAATTTAGAAACGTCAAAGCGATTTCTTATTTTAACAATAACAAAGTTGTTTTGAGTAGTATTTAATTAAATATTAGGTATTGAAATAAAATAGTAAACTACTTTTAATAAAATGGACACGGGGCTATCGAACACTTATGGAAGATGTAGATTTTGTCACACAGAGGGAAACCATAAGGAAATTATGAAAGAATATGAACGAAATGGTTTACGTGAAATATACTGCGATATTTTTCAAGACTGTTTTAATTTATACGTAAGGAAACTAATATATTACTGATACGTACAAAAGTAGGCTTATAGCTTAATTTTATCACAAGTTTCTGTTAGAATTTCATAATTATAATTGATATAAATAATTTCTTTGTCACACAAAAAAAATCCAGTCAGAAATTATTTTTTCACGATTTAATAAGTCGTTAATATTTTTAATATACAGTATACTACATCTATCGTAAGTAGAGTTTATCTAAAATAGTAAAATATTTATTACAGCTGTGTATATTATCTAATCAAAGCAAATTAATATGTTCGTCATGTGTAAAGCAACTGACGGAAGCAAATAGTTTTCGATGTATGGTAATACATGCCGAACAACAGTTATTGAATATAAATAATCAAGATCCTGTGTTTATAAGTAGTAAGTATTCTTTATAACATATTTTATCAACAGACCAGTCCTAAAGGCTATTTAATTTCACATATGTGCAGTACCAACATGAAACTATGGAACAAAGTTTAATAATATATATCACAAGCTTTATAATATAATGTTATAAAGCTTGCATTATGTTTTATTAAACTTTTAGCTAGCATTAAAATGTAACATTTATTTATTTTACACTTTTATGTATACACTTAAACAGAAATATCAAAAAAAGGGAATCTATATACATTTGGTGGTTTTATTGCTCGGCAGTCTTCTAAGCAACCCTTCTTTTTCCTTTCTTCTTTAAATTTGTGACGTAAATAAAACTTTTCTTTCTTTCAAAAATTACTAAAGATTACATTGACAGCTAGATATAAAATATTTATATTATAGTTCCAGGAAACAGCGAGAATGACTGGCCGAAACCTCAAGAGAGAGACAAAGATATATTAAAAGAAGAAGTACAGAGTTCAAATGGTGAATTTGATGATGTTTGGAATGAAGACCTATGTGATGACGTCACAAGTAAGTAATAGATATTCCCCGCAGTTACATGCGTCCCTCCTGGGGCAATACCGGGATATAAAGTATCCTATGTGTTAATCTAGTCTAATCTACTTGCACGCTGAATTTCAGCCTAATCAATTCAGTAGTGTGTTTGCATGAAAGAGATGAAACATCTGAATATATTCACAAACTTTACTAGTTTTTTCTAGTTGAGTCGAATTGAGCATTGGATTTAACAACATATAGTATAATTAAAACTTCCGCTCCGTTGTTACACATAATAGTTATAAAAAATAAAATAAAATTATGTATGAAAATGGAATGGAACAGATTAGTTTAAAGATTAGTGCGCAAATCTGACTGTGCGAGTGAGACTTGGCAAAATTTTGTATTTAAATATAATTCTCAATACTTTTTTTTATTTTCCAGTTTCCCCAGCACCAAGTGATATTGAATATGTACGAGGTGAAACTGAATTATTGTCCAGGTTTTCAGATGAAAGTCCAAAGCCATTGCCAACAAGAGATTCATTGTACAAAACATGCCCAACATACATTAAACATTTGGACTATTTAAATGGTATTTAAATAGCTTTTATTATAAAATATAAAAAGATATATGTTTGACTAGCTGTTGCCCGCGTCTTCGTCCGCGTGGACTTTCATATAAACTTTCACCCCCCTCCCCGCCGTTCGCCTATATTTTATCTTATGCTCTAGAAACCTTTTGGTGGTTGATTTATTAAAAATAGCCTATGTCCTTCCACCGGGCTCTAGACCATCTGTGTACCAAATTTCGTTCTAATCGGTTCAGTGGTTTTAACGTGATAGAACGACAGAGAGAGTTACTTTCGCATTTATAATTAATATTAATAATGGATAAATATGGATTTACGATCTTTATTCAAGACCTACTATATATAATACTTTTAGACATTAAACCGTTGAATCAAACGGCCAGGCAGTTGTTCGACTGGTTAAGGATCGCCCCTTTGATTCGGAATTTGATGAGGAAGGTTACATCCCCTTGTGATGTAAAAAAAGATATATTGTATAAGACTAAAATAATGTTGCTTTATTTTTTCATTTATATATTAAAACCGCTATTCAAATTACCAACCTACTAAGTTAACTGACATTCAATTGTTATATATTTGTTTCAGGAAAAATAATAGGCGCAAGTGCTGTAAAGTTATTGATACACAAGCAAAGAAAAACCTCAAAAGTATACCTAACAGAGAAGAAGGCTATAATCCACAATATAACAATGGTCTTGCAACATTCAAATATGGCGCCATTTAAACCTAAAAGACGTTCAGGAATCATATGTTATTACTGCTGCAAAGGTTTCGACACCTTTGAAAAGTTACACAATCATCAAAGTGAAGAAAATTGCCGGAAAACCTTAGCACAAGTCCTTGCAAAAACTTGTGTTGAAAGCCTAATAATATACACACATGTGACTGATTTAAAATGTAATATATGCAGTATGATTTGTGACAATTTTAACAGTTTCAAGAACCATCTAATAACAGTGCATCGGAAGAAACTATACACCCAATACAGTGATAGGGTTGTTCCGTTCAAACTAGTGAAAGGAACGGAGTTTCAGTGCCAAATTTGTGGGTTTAGTTTTGAAACCTTTGGATCTATAGAACGACATATGAATGTACATTACAGAAATTATGTTTGTGATCAGTGTGGTGCCGGCTATATGACTAAAAACAGACTTAAAGTGCATTGGAGGTATTCTCATGGCAGTGGTGCGTTTCCGTGTGATTTGTGCAAAAAAGTGTACCCTTCCCAGCATAAATTTAACTGCCATTACAATATAGTGCATCGTTCGGTTAAGAAAAATAAGTGTACCAAGTGTCCTGCTCGGTTTGCTGATTATTTTAACAAACACAAGCATATGGTTGAGGTTCATGGTGAACCACCTTTGGAATATAAGTGTAATGTGTGTGATGCTGTCTTTAGAAGACGGTATGCGTTACACTGCCATGTTAGACGGAGACATTTGGAAGTAAAAGATGTGCAGTGTACGATGTGTTCTTATAAGTGTTATACTAAAACAGAATTGAAGGTGCATATGGTGAAACATATTGGAGAAAGGACGTACCAGTGCGTTGTTTGTAAAAAGTCATACGCTAGGAAGAAAACTTTAAAGGAACATATGAGAATACATGATAATGATAGGAGGTATGTGTGTGCGGTGTGTGGCCAGGGTTTCGTGCAGAATTGTAGCTTGAAAGGGCATATAAGGGCTCATCATGCTAATGTAGCGGATGTGGGGAGGGCTTAAAATAAATATTTGCGACTATTGTTTTGTTTTATTTGTTTCCTTATCCCTTTTTTTAACCGACTTCTAAAAAAGAGTTTTTTCAATTGGACCGTATATATAGTTCCTTTTTTATTAATATTTATTGACGAAAAACTGTAAAGGACAGTACAACAATGTATACAACATTTCCCACGAAAGTAACTGTCTTGCTGTCTGTCTTTTCATCACACTAAAACTACTGTACCGATTAGAACGAAATTTGGTACACAGGTGGTCTAGAGCCTGGGGAAGGACATGGGCTACTTTTTTTTTAATTCAACCCCCAAAAGGATGCGCAAGGGGTTGAAACTTATAATATTACGCTTTACGCGTACACAGCAGCGGTCATCACACTTTGGCCAAGGGCCATACATGACAATGTCAATACCAGGGCTAGGCCGCAGAATATGTTATAGCGCTTTAAGCACACTTATCCATACTAATCTTATAAATGCGAAACTGTGTCTGTCTGTCTGTGTGTTACCTATCTACTCTTAAACCACTGAACCGATTTATATGAAATTTGATATGGAGATAGTTTGAGTTCCGGGGAAGGACGTAGGATCATTTTTACCCCTGCAATACCTATTACATAATATATTGTATTCAGCTCATTTCATTATTCGCGACGTCCTTCGTTCGTGTAGGAATTAATAATATGCAAATAAGTACTCATATATGTTATTCATTGCAATATATAGTACGCGTCACAAATCTTTAGCGCTGAACGAAACCTGCGCAGAAGTAAAAAATAAGGTATCGAGGGGACGGCGCGTGATCGTCGGGTGCGCGAGCGTTAATTGGTTGTCCCAGTCGTGTTGTCTTTCTCGCACTAATACGTCCATTACGAGCGCGATTCTACCGATGCGCAGCTATTCTCGTCAATCGCTAAACATTCGTGACGCGACCTTTACCTACGCGGGTCGCGGACGGAGTTGCGGGCAACAGCTAGTATCATAATAATTTACTAGCGACCCGCCCCTGCTTCACACGGGTGCAACTACAGTCTACAGAATGTCCTCATACACAACGATCACAGTACTTTTGTCAACCCAACCCCCGGCCGGCCGCGGGTCAGTACCGCCGCGGCGCCGCAACAACTACGTCCCCGCATTTTAAATTTGTAATATCTTCGGAACTATTCACTTAAATTATATGCTGTAAAAAGAATATTGATCTATAAGGTACTTAATTGGATAAGTATTAATGGTGTATACTTAAAAATCACTTCGTAAATAACCATTTTTAGTAAAGGATTAAAAATGGTTATGGTGGATTATCCCTAAGAGATAGACATATGCCATCGCGGACTTTTTTGTAGAACTTTTTATGATGTACAATACTGTAGTGTTACTCTACTGTTTGGGTCTATTTCGTAGGGTTC
>DWAJ01006591.1:0-10222 GCA_018238005.1 Eurema mandarina | reverse complement strand
CACACACACACACACGCACGCGCACACACACACACACGCACACACGCACGCACACACACACACACGCACACACACACGCACTCACCTGTTGCCCTTGTCGATGGTGAAGACGGCGGTGCGCGCGACGCGGCGCAGCTGGTCCTGCGGCAGCGCGCCCGACGCGGCCTGCGCGCGCAGCTCCAGCAGCGCGCGCATGCTCACCTCCATGAACTTGAAGCGGTCGTCGTTTTTCTGGAAATATATTAAACAAAAAAATCAACATAATAGAGTTACACGATTAGCATGTAATGGGATTTTTTTCACGATAAAAAGGTGTTTTTGATACTCGAATAGTTTATGAAAGAATTTTTAAAGCTGCATAGCTGTGTATAGCTATAGAATAATGCTATAGAGAGAAAATCAAAACTTTACTTAAATATTAGAAAAAATGTCTGTTTCTGTCTGTCTGTGTTTAAAGATAGGAATAACAAAGTAAATAAAAGAATGTATATTCTCATTGAAATGTTATTACTAAACATATGATGCACAGATGCATATGTTATGTACCCAAAGAACTAAATGTGTGAAAAACAAGCTGTGTTTTTCAGAACTTTTGATTAATCTAAATTTTAATGACAATAATCTTAAAAACAAACCTTTATGCTAATATTTCAGCATATTTTAATTATATTTATATAAGTATTTTAACAATTACCGTATACAAAGCTTTCCAGTGCTGCAACCATTCTCGCAGAGTGACAGCTATGTCGTGGACGACGCCGCCGCCGCCAGCCGACGCGACCACGGTCTCGCCGCATCTGAAAAGCAATTAGTTAAATCACTACATATTGTATGTCTATCGTTTTTGTATATTTCTACGTTTAAAACCGTCACCCTTAAGACTCGAAATATTGACAGAATTGAATGGCGAACTGTCAGATCGGACCGGTTTAAGTTGTACTTAAATTTAAGTTGCGTTTCAGTATTCCGGCATAAAACTTATAAAATAAAATTATCCTAATATGATTCTTCTATCAGAGACGTATTATATTTGTGTTTAAATATTTAAAAAATGCTATTAGAAATACACAGATACAATAAACGCTTGCTTTCACGACAAAACTACCGAACCGACTGTAATGAAATTTGGTAGACAGATAGTCTAAAAAGTAAAGTAAAGCCTGAGAAAGAACGCGGACTAAGTCGCGGGAAACAGCTAGTTTCATATAAATCCAAATACAGGTAACATTGAACACTTTCAAAGCGGGGTCATTATTATGTCCGTTATCAATAGGCCACCGACCCGTCGACAATTTATCTGAATTCGTTTGACCGCCGCTTTTATGAACTTTGCCCTAATTCGTCTCATTGTCATTACGCTCATAAAAATCTGTACTTTTTTATGTGGATTAAACATGCGGGCTCATACTAGCTTCATTGTGAATTAATTTATGATTTATCGTTTTTTTTTTCATTGGAGCATTTTTATTGGATCTAGTTAGACACCCTTCTCCTAGTGATGTGCGAAAAACATTTATTTAATAAGAGACCAAAAAAGGGATAACAATAGCAAAAACAGTTAAAAAAAATCAATTTGGCAGTGACATATTATTAAAAAAAAAAATATGTTATAAATTTAAAAAAGGAACTCTAAATAAAATTAAAACATTCGTCAGAATTTCATAGCGATAGCCTCGATATTCGCGGGAGGTCACCCGTTCGCTGAGAGGTAATAACTAGCCTAGATTTTATCAAACTAATCTAATTGGTATATGTATCGAGCTACTGGAACATAGTGAGTTTGTTTGTAGTGAGTGTATACCTCAAAGCAGTCAGTCTAACTCAAATTTTTTTTCGAAGCTACATATTATACTCTCAAATTGTCATGGTAATTTCAAAATTGTGCAAGTTTGAAAAAGCAGTTCCTACAGAGAAGAACCGACAGGAAACTCTGGTTGTTAAATATCACAATGGTAATAATTACACAAGTTAAATAGGAGCCAAATTATCGAATTCTATTGTTACTTCGTTTAGGTTCTAATGGACGTATTAGACTTAATGTCTGATTAAAGGGAAAAAATCCAGGCCACATACAAAACATAATGATGCATAGGTATCGAACCAGATGTTGAAGACCTAGAAGCTTCTACAAGAAATTTCGATTCCTACCAGATTACTTAATCTTTCTTCCTTTAAAAGGTCCATAGCCATACTACGTTATCATTGATTATATTCGGGTATCTCAAGTCTCAACATAGGCGCTTCAGCTCGGCTTTGATATGGAAAACTGCCAAAATATAGAATAAGCTCCCTGGGTGGGACTTCCCTGAGTGTTATAACCTGGGTTTATTTAAAACGAGAGTGAACTGGTTTCTTCTGGTCGAGTGGGCTACATCTGCCGCTTACCATCAGGCAACCTGTCTTCAAGTCCTTGCCCATCTTAGTATACATATATAAATAAAAATAATAGTCATACTTACTTATCAACATGGCACTCTCGTATCACAACGTAGGCTTTGGGAAACACTCCCTTCGAGTCCCTGCGTAGACTTTTGCCGTGGTACCAGTTTTTGCATTCCCTTTCTATGTGGACTAGTTCACCGACTTCGAGGTGCAGGTGATTCGGTGTTGATGGAGCGTAGTTGTAGAGAGCTGATAACAAAGGCTTTTATTAGTCAAATTTATTTTTTTAAGTTGATTTCATTTAACTAAAGTAGCGGTCATTTTTGCCACTCGACCCATATTGTATTCTTTATTTTTTTTCTGGAACCCCTTTTTTTCTACCGGTTTTTAATTAAAAACGCATTTGCGAGGAATTAACTTTAGGTGTAATCTTGGCAAAAAATGTAATTTTTGCCAAGATTATTTATATGGATAGATAACCTACCTACTTTACCTACCCATATTAATGGGACACTCATACTTGAACTTTTGCTCGTTTTCTTTCTTAACCATTAAATTTGTTACCACAATTTTACATTAAAACGCAAAAACTTATTATACTACGTGAAAACTAAAGCACCTACGATTAATTCAACGCCATATTAATTAAATCAATACGTTTCACGCAATAACACTGACCATTACGGACAGTATATTTAACACCGAAAGCCGAACATTTCCAAATATGCATTAACTGTAAAACCGCACTTATCCGTGCGGATATATTAACCTATGCAAATTAGCCGCCAGAATGAAATATATCCGGTAAATACAATGACGGTTTATACTAAATTATAGGGGGGAATATTTTTCTGATTTATTTCTAGGGGGTACCCTGAAGAGTCTGCAAATATACACGCCCTCTGCGTTAAAATAGAAAACTTTTCCCGGAAACCATTAGCCACCCTATGAGAGTTCGCCCACATAAAACCATGTACCCCCGTACACTTGGATCTACCGAAATGAAATTGAAAACTTTTTACTAATGGAAACCCAGATCTTCTATATCGTAAGCTAATCGTATCGAAGACTGCGCTATTAAATAAATATTTAGAAGAAACACAAAATCGAATTTTAAAAAACCACTCGACACAGCTAACAAGAGAAATAAAGAATGTCAATTATTCTTAAGACGTAAATATACCTCTTAAATAAGTACCTACTCATGCAACTTAATTTTTCTTTAACTTGTAAATCGAATCAATAATAAACGACCCTTAAATAAATTATTATTCCAAAAGTTCACACTTTAAAATCTCAGAAAAATCGATTATCAAGTTCTAGCCTTTAACTATTGAGTACTACACTTACTTGAGCCCTAAGTCTCACTTACCCAACATGTGAAGCTCGTTACAAAATAAAACAATATTGAAACAAAAGAACGTCTCGTACTCTTTTGTACTGCTTTTTTATAGCGGCGTATTATTTTCTTTACATTATTATGTAAAGAAAACGTATTTCTTTTTGGATTGGATTATGTAAGTGGAACTATCGGTGAAGATAATTCACAGTTAAATATAAACATACAGATATACAAAAAATATTTCACCACTACTTGGCCGACATTATATTAACACCTACTCTTTTTTCTGCTTAAGAACAATTCTCGTAAGTTCTATATTCATATTTCACTATATAGTCACCAGTATTTAATACTTCTTAGAAGAGGCTTTAGGCCTTATTTACAAAAAAGTAGAGAAAGTACAAAAAAAATCAGAGACGTCTTAAATAAAGACATCTTAAATTTGAATTTATACTTAAATTCGCTACCCTTATAATATCCAAATATATTAATGTACGTACTATCTCGGTTTCTGTCATATGGTACGGACATCCGACATGTCTGGAGGGAATTCGGGCGAACAGTACTCCGCTTGATCTCCGAGACAGTATGCGAAACTAAACTAACTGAATCAAAACATATACTAATAGTATTTAAGGTTTTAAGGAATACGGTTGGGATTTCAAAAAATACTTTTTTACAAAACTACATAGGGGCTATAAACAAACGGGACGTTTTATTATAACATGGGACAAAACAGGGGGCAAACAAAAAGGCGAGCCACCTAATGGAAAGTGGTCATCGCCGCCCATGACTACTCGCGGAGCTTAACAGCTCTGGAGTGGATTGCCGATTTTTTTGAAAGATTAAGGTTCTCCCGTAGTCGTGCCGTGCCACCTTCCCGTAGAAAAAACCGGACTTAAGTAATAGCATCCCATAACTCATAAGAGATATTTCAGTCTTCTTTAACATTATTTTAATCCTTTCTGTCACAAATCCTTTAAGTTTCCCTATTTTAAATGCCAGTAATGCATTCGTGAGCCTTGCGGCTATTCAAGAGCCTATAGCATATGTTAGATTATTGGATTTAATCCTTACACCAAGTTTTAGACCATTAGAAACTACACTTCAGATTTTCCAGGCACCCTTGTAACTTGGCAAGATAAGGTAAGGTGCTTCAGCATAAATAATAATAATTATATAATCATTTATTGCTAAAACAACCAACACATTGGTAAGCACTGAGCTCCACACAATCATAATTCTAGATAAAACATTATTATTTAACATTAAATTACTTTATTCCAATTATACATTATAAAAAGTTATATCAATAAAATACGTTATGTCAAATTTAATTATTAAAATTAGCTATCAATTTAAGTATTCATTTACCGAATAATATTTTTTTTTTGTTAAATAGTCTACAATATAATAGTCAAGTAAGTCATACGCATTAATTCTTATTCATTTACTATCTATCCGTACATTAATTGTACCTTAGCAGTAACAAAAGAAACATATTTCATATGAAGCTCCTCACTAAATGAATAAAGGTTAGATAATTTGATTTATTCCGGCCCGTAATATAAGCTGACTTGCCAGTATTAATGTTATTAATTTATTGTATTACTCGAGGATTGTTCGTTTCTTTTTATCCTTATTTGATTAAGCCTGTCGGGTTTTTGTGAATGAAATAACCGTTTTCTTTATCGTACCATTTATAAATTGTATAAGATTTATTATTATTTTTATAATGTGGATATTGCAGAGTTGTATCAAAAATATAATCCGCCATCTTGAAAAGACCGCCATATTAGATTTATAATGACGTCACATAAACAAAATTCACTCCGACGTATAAAAATAAAGGTTTACACTATACAGTTATTAAACTTGGAACTAAATTCGACTAATTTAAAAAAAAATAATACTCTCCACTCCACTTACAGTATATACCTACTATTGCTCTCATGCAATCAATTTGTTCAACATCCTAACACAAATGTCTCTGAACATAAAAAAGAACTGTTTCCGTCACAGGAACGGATGAATTAAAGCCGAACAGATGCCCAAGTAGGGATGGCGATCTCAAATCGATTAATCGAAGAATCGATTTCTTGGACCAAATAAATCGATTTTTTAAATCGATATGTCGTACATGATCGATTCAGTGAATCGATATTTCACCCTTGAAGATCGACTTTCGATTTTTTCTGTTTTGGTAAAAAAAAATTATTTAGAATTAGCTGAATGTACTCACAATATTACGACATTGCCAGTTAAATGTTTAATTACTTAAAAACTCGCGAGATGGCGGTATGTTTAGTTTTCGTCGCTTCTCTGTAGTAAAAAAAAAGTTACTTTGGTAATCTTTGACTTTGTTGATTGATATTGCGACATTGTTTTGTCTTGTTATTATTCATTCATTTGTTGATATAATATATTCATATATTTATATATTCTGTGATTAGGGAAATAAATATTTATTTCTATATAGTGTTTGTTACGGAATAATAATCAATTGAGAGTAAGTAAAACGCTTTTTATTTTTTACTTTTATGCTCTTTTTTTAAGTTTGATCTATTAGTTGCTATTATTAAATCTAATCGTGTCTCTAAGTCATTTAAATTAGTTTACATATAAATAATCAATTATGAGCATTAAAATAATTAGGTGGAATTCTTAATTGTCTTCGTAAATAAATGTCTTCTTTTATAACTGATCTGATATTTTGATATGGTAATAAATATAATTGTAATTATCGAATTCCCTGAACTAATAAATTCCTGATTTCACTGATAAGAGATCCCAGAGATTGTTTATTATGGTATTATTTTTGTTTTTCATAAAATAGATTTATATTTACATTGTAAGTACAAATTTGAAAAAAATCGATTTTTTAGAAATCGATTTTTTATACCTCGATTTTTTTATGAATCGATTTATCAGGTTACGATTCGAATCGATTTAAAAATCGATCTTTTTTGGATAGAATCGCCAACCCTATGCCCAAGTAATTACTTAGCGTCAACGCCGAGATATTTATAACTTCAATCATTTGTACTTACGTGGGAATTTACTTGTTCAATTGTATGGAGTCGTCTTATCATTCCGTTTGACGCATTTGCTTGAAGCTTTTTCACTTTTTCTACCTATGTTTAGCTTTTAAAAAAATATATTGGGTGGTTTATTAGTACTAAATTATTCCAACTTGAATAAAATCAACTAACTAAATATAAATAAATAACCTTCATAATTTCATAGATAACACCAAATATTTTAAGTTTAATATCTATATATAAACCCAAACCTTTCTATACGTAATAAGCTCTATATGTTACGAATTAATGCTCATAAACAAATTAATAAGGACAATAGGGGCGGAATGCGTGATTCACGCTTGCGAAGCGCGCACTAAAGCGGACGGTATGCGCCCGCGCATGGTGATCAGCTGGTGTAGAGCTAAGAAGACCGCAGAAGGTACTTGATTATTAAAATTCAAATATATATTTTTTCAACTAGGCCACGCATAGTATCACTTTTGAATACCTTTATAATATCAATCCTTTGAATGAAAACATTTTGTAAAAAGCTTAAAAGCTGAGTTTAAAAAGGCATTATATGTTGAGTCCGTATTTAATGTATTTCACTCTGTTTCTTGTTCTTTATGTGTAATAAAGAAATTTTATAAATAAACAAGTCTCCGAAATTGATCTACTTATTACAAACATTTTAGATACTATTCTTATATTATAAAGATTGTAATTTATATTTTTACGTAAAGTACAATAAGAAAGGATTGAACTAAAACTTGATTTCCAGTTAGTCAACAGAATAAAGTTTAGCTAGTCGAATCTGTTGAGTATTTGATCAATTGAATTCAATATACACATATACCTAACACTCAGCTGCTAAACTAAACGTACCAACTTTAGCTTTAGTATCAAAACTATTCTCACAATATCACGTCCTCTCGTTTACCTCCAACTCATCCAAACTATCTATTAAATGATCGATTCGGAGCACGTGTTGTATGAGATCCCGACTTGTGAGCGTTCTGTCACACCTGTCAGCGTTCAATGAAGGGTAATAAGAGCTCGCTAAGTTTTGATACGACGAGGAGTGAGGACTATATAGAGGTATATCTAGGTGTTAGTATCAATTATGGGTTGTATAGAAAGCTACGAACTATGATATATAAGTAGTACGATATCCATACTAATCAATAATCATACTAATATAATAAAGCTAAAGAGTTTGTTTGTTTGCTTGAACGCGCTAATCTCAAGAACTACTGGTTCGAATTGAAAAAAATTTTTTTATTGAATAGGCCATTTATTGTGGAAGGCTTTAGGCTACATAAGATCACACTGCGACTAATAGGAGCGAAAAAATAATGAAAAAGTCGCGAGCAACAGCTAGTATTATAAATACGCAAGTAACTCTGTCTGTCTGTCTGTTACGCTTTCACGCCAAAACTACTGAACCGATTGTAATGAAATTTGGTACACAGATGATCTAGAGCCTGATAAAAAACATAAGACTACTTTTACCTGGAAAAAAAGGGTAATAAGGATGGGGGTCAAAGTTTATATGAAAGCCCACACGGACGGTGACGCGGGCAACAGCTAGTATATAAATAAATAGAACGTATGGAAGTTAGAAAAATAACAGAAATGTAGCCGCATTGTTTCCGTTCCCGGAACAATACCGGGATGCAAAGTATCCTATCTGTTAATCCAGGGTATCATCTACCTACCAAATTTCAACTCAATCGGTCTAGACGTTTTTGCGTGAAAGTATAACAAACATACATCAATACATACATTCTCACATTTATAATATTAGTAGGATGAAGCATCATTACAGCTTAATAGTAATTAATCTTACTACCCACATAATAAAAGAAAAAAAACAAATCAAGTCTCCTCTGAATATTCTTTCATAAATAATTAACCTAACTATTTTACCGGGAGCTCTATACTATTGTATACCGTGCACCTGCCCCAGTGACATATAATAATAACAGAGATAAACTACCGTACGCAATATTAGTTTAATCGGTTCGGATGCTGTACTGATTACTGTATCTGCAGCTGATTGCGATATTAATGTAATTCCTTATCTCGCGTTTAGTTTGATTAGATAGCTCCAGCAATTTATCATCTCCTGGTATTCCCGAGGTGAAATAATTCATTTAGTATGAGAATATATACTACGACTCTTGGGAAAGACAGGTAAGTAAGTATATTTAACTGATAGTCTTTAGTGATAAGTCATCCTTACTGCATACAAATTTTACGTTTTCATATTTTTGAAAATTTTATTTATTTATTTAATAACATGCGTTACACACCCAAAATTAAGAACTCCTGTCCTAAATATTTAGAAAAACAGAATTAAGACGACGTATCAGAATACTTTGAAGAAAAGTAGCTCGTCCAGAATCACAAAAATATCTTAAGAAAAACCAAAATCTTAACCTAACGAATGCTCTTATACTGTTAAATAATGTTAGGTATCCACAAGGATTCCGCAACACAGAACAATTCCAATATAAAAATAATCTATTACTAATATATAAAGCTGAAGAGTTTGTTTGTTTGAACGCGTTAATCTCAGAAACTACTGGTTAGAATTGAAAAATTCTTTTTTTATTGAATAGACAATTTTTTAGGTGGTAGAGCCACGCCTTAGGGCTAAATTGGGCCGGCTCGCCCGGGGTGGAACCACCCTCCCACAGAAGATCGGCGTCAAATAATGACATTTAGTAATAGGTGTCATTGTGTTTCGTCCGATGAGTGGGAGTGCCGGAGGCCCGCATCCTATCCCCTTCCAAACCTTACCCTTTTCATATTCATCCTATCCCTTATTCCCTAACCCCCGCCCCCTCCCCTCTTAAAAAAAAAAAAAAAACGACTATGACAGCGGTGTTAAATAGATTATTACTACCCCAGGAGGGTACCGGCGCTTCGTGTGTCGGAGAATCCCTCCCTGAACCGCGAAGTTTAGGCTGCCCCATGTATTCTGGGGGGGGCGAAGCCCCGCTCAAAGTCGTTCAAGGCATTAGAAAAAGGCTGTCCTCGTCAGCTCCGACCACTCTAGTAGTAGAATTTACAAATATTAGGGGGCTTCATTCCAACCTAAACGCCGTTCACCAACACCTAGAAACGGCTAGGCCGGCCTTGTTCTTTTTGACTGAAACGCAGATATCTAAACCGTCCGACATCTCATACCTACGATATCCTGGCTACCACCTTGAGCATCACTTCCTGTCTCGCGCTGGGGTATGCGTCTATGTCAGGGAAGATATCTGCTTTCGTCGCCTGGACGTTCTTGAAGGTCAGGACCTATCCACTATGTGGATACGTGTAGATTGCGATGACCACCCCCGCGTCTATGCGTGTCTCTATAGGTCCCATAGCGGTAACACCGAAACTGACCGACTCGTTGAGCACATACAGTTGGCTACAGATTCCGTACTCGAACAGATTCCCTCCACTGAAATCGTCATTC